>JASDQU010309439.1:58830-73716 GCA_032191745.1 Picea mariana
CCAAAAGGTCAAAGTAGTCAAAGTGGTTTAAGAGATTTTAAAAGGTAAATAATAAAGTGAAGTAATGAGTGTATTATAATTCAAAGTGAATACAAAATAAATTATTTCAATAATAAATTTAATGGAGAAATTAGAAGTGGGTTAGCCCTAAAATAAGGAAAGTGGGGCCAAGTGATCTAGAAGATGTTTTTAAGGAAGCTACTTGGAGAGTATAAATAAGAGGAAAGGTTCTCTCATTTGAGACACACTTGAGCATATTGAATACCTATAGGTTTATGAGATAAAAAAAGGATATATAAACCTGAATTTTGAGGAAAGTGAAGAAAATAAGGTCGAAATGCAAGGAAGGATAATTTTTTTTGATAGTGCTTTCTAAGGTATGTTATTTACAGGTCATCTCACCATTTTCGCTATAACGTTTTTTATATAATGATTCAGATCCTGAAATTTCTATGACATTGAGAAAACATATCCAAGTATCTGGTGTAAAACATTCAACTTGTGGGTCATTGTATTTTTGGAGTTACACTATGTTGAAAATAGGGTTTGTGGCTAGTCCTGAAACTAGTCAAAAATAGGTGCTTCAGATAAAAACGTCATAATTTATTCATAAAAGATCCAAATTCAGTGAGACAATTTTTTTTGGTTAGGTTAAAGCCTTTAGTGTCCTGTGTAACAGTTTTAGAGCATTTCAATATATATTCCATGCAGGGCATGCTCTACAAGGTCGCTCTCTAGAATAAGCCAGAATTCAACAAGGTATGCCATTTTTGCTATAACTCCTTTTATGAGAGGTTCCAAGTAGTGAAACTTGGAGGAATTGTATAGAACACACTGAATAAAATTGTGTATTAGTTTCATATCTTTATACATTACAGGTACAAAGTTATGATTACTTCAATTTAGGGTTGTTGACTAATCCAAAACTAGGCATGTGAGACTAAAAAAAAGTTTGATGAAAATGATAATATATTTTTGTTAAAGTTAAGGACGGTTTGTAGGAATGTGATCATATACACTAGGTCTATTACATAGCTACAAATAAGATTTGGATGATGAAATTGATGAGGGATTTTGGTTGAGGTACATGGTTGAGACAAGTAGTTGATGAGTTGGAACATACATGAGGTGTATCGCTGATGATGTTGGTACATATTGATGAGTCATAGGTGATGAGTAGTTGACACATGATTGTTACATACTTGGTACATGGTTGGATGCACTTTTTTATGGTACAGGTTGATTACAGGTTGTTTGGTACAAGTTTGTGCATGGTTGATGCACTTGTTTATGGTACATGTTGATTACAGGTTGAAGTACAAGTTGATGCATGGTTGATGCATGGTTCAGATTTATTGGTATAGGTTTACAATGGTATATCGCACAATGATAGTGTGTCAGTGGTTCCATCATTCTACTTCTACTTCAGGGTGGTAGGATGGGGCAAGGACAGGTGGTTGTAGCCACCTTCCGGTTGTAGCTGGAGAACATAGGGGGTTGTAGCCTCCCTTTGGTTGTAGCCAGAGAATTGGGGAGTTGGAGCTTCCCTCAGGTTGTAGCCTAAGAAACTAGGGGGTTGGAGCCTCCTTCCAGTTGCAGTTGGAAAACAAAAGAAGATGGTGCTTCCAATGAATGTAATTCTTCAAGACATATAATAAAAAACATTCCATGGTTTTCTCCCTATTTGGGTTTCCGCGTAAAACAATGGTGTACTGTGTATGTGTGTGATTGTTTATTTCTTACTACTCATTATTGGATAATAATTCTACATTGATATAACATTTGAAGAAAAATGATTATAATTATGCTATTACTGATTCACCCCCCCTCTTAGTAATCCAAAAAATTTATACCACCATCATAACTTGCAGAGATATAAAACAAACAAGAATTTAGAAACAAATATTTTAAATCTGGAAATTATTTACCGCTTACCAGTACCTGCAATTCTTTCTTTCTCTTATGACCTTGATGCTTATTCCACAAAAAATAAGATACATATGTCACTTCAGATGCTACTTCAGTACTCCCTTCCATCTTATAAAGGTTATCAACCTTTGTTTCCTTCATCACTACTAAACTACCTTTCGACAATGTGCGTGCTCCACCTTGACATGCATACTTATATCCATAAGAATCCAACACTCCCAATGAAATCAAATTTGATTTAAGCTCAAGTACATATCTAACATCCGCTATTTCCTTGACAATACCATTGAACATCCTGATTCTAATACTGCCAACCCCAATAGTTTTACAGGGAATACCATTTCCCATAAACACTACACCCTCATCAAAAGATTGGTAAGAAATGAACCAATTTCTATGTGAGAACATGTGGTGGGAGGCACCTGAATCTAACTGCCATTCTTCTTGATATTGTAAATGACTAGAAATAGATAAAACTTGCTCAGTCATACCTGAATTTGTTACAGGAAAATTTGCTTCCTTCATAGAGTTTTCCTCAAATTCCTTTCTTTTCTAATAATCTTTCTTGAGATGTCCTGTTTTTCCACAGTACCAACACTTTTCTTTACCCATTCCGTGTCTTGACTTAGATCGAGAAAAAATTCTCTCATTATTCTCTTTAGTTCGACCTCTGACCAACATCGCCTCTGAAGTTGAGGTTTCTTGACTAGATTTTCTCCTCATCTCGTCAACCAACAAAGCTCCCACAACAGATTCATAATCTAAAACATCTATTGAGCTAAAGCTAATAGAGGTGACTAGATTATCCCAAGACTCGGGAAACAAGCATAATAGTGTAATATCCTTATCTCCATCTTCAAATTTAACTTCCATACTAGTCAATTGAACTATAAGGGTATTGAAGGTATTTAAATGGTTAACAAATTTTGTACCTTCTTTCATTTGCAAACTGTACAACTGTCTCTTCAAGTAGATTCTGCTCATCAAGGATTTCGTCATATATAGACTTTCCAACTTTCTCCATAAGCCTGATGTTGTATCCTCTCCTACGATATTAAACAAATCATCATTTTCCAGACATAAATGAATGGTACTAAGAGATTTTGCATCCAGATCTTCCCATTCCTCATTAATCATGGCTGTTGGTTTCCTTGACTTGCTGCCAATGATTTTTGCAACCCTTTTTGCATCAGTAAATCCCGTTTACCATTGAAATTTTCAACTTCAAACTTCGAACTCTACATCTTAGCCATTAGCACAAAATCTCCTAATACCCACTGCTTATAAAACCATTTTAAATGTGGAGGAAAAATAAATAAGGTTAAATGTAGATCCTTAATAAATAAGGTTAAATGATAACCACAAAAAGTTTTAAAATAGTAAAAATTTATATATTCCATAAAACCTTTTTAATTTACTTTATACCTTAAATTTTTCACTCCATAAAAAACCTTTTAAAACACATCCACCTAGGCGACTTCACACTTTTTAATTAATAAAAAATCACCTTTTAAGCATCCTCCACTCGTTTGTTTAAAAAACAAACTTCATAACTTAAATTCTTTCATAAGAAAGAAAAAAACATATGTGAATGTTTTCTAATCTACGAGAGTCATTGCACCTCTTGAAGTGAGTGCCATGTGACGTTCTAGTATGGGTCGTCGCACCTCCAACTACAACTAGGATGCGATGATGTATGGTAGCTGTCTCCCCTCCCGATACAGCCAGGGTGCAACTATCTCAAGAGTTTTAGAGTTTTGAAAGTCCGACTAATGGGCCATCACACTTTCCAAGAGGAGGCCCCTGGGACAATGTGGAAATCGACACACCTCACACAAACTTCACTCCTACGGCTCCTCCGAGAATTTGATGCCCTAGACACCCTCTCCTCTAACTAGATTTGATACCACTTTTTAGAATTGCAAATGCGAAAAAGACAATTCACATATGATAATTAACAATCACACATATAAGAAACACATGGATTTCACGAGGTTCACCCAAATGTTGGGATACGTCCAAAATGCATAGGGATCGATTGTCTTATTATTTAGATCATGGAGATTACAACAGACTTGCAAGTTCTCTCATTCCTCTCACTCTGTTGTGTCTACCTCTACGAACTTACATGGATTTATATACATTTACACAAGAAACTGATTATTAAATGCACTCCTATCCATATTCTAACTTGGTCTATTTTAGTTGCAACTAATGAAGAATAATAGGATCCAAATCCATCCTTGGAGGAATTTGTTGTCACCAAATACCAACAATCTCCACTTTGAAAACAATTAACCTGATACCTTGCTCCTTCCTTTTGTTCATCACCTTTTCTGCAAGCCAAGAGAAGCCAAGCACCACTGTAGCTTCTCTAATAAAACTGGTTTCATGATCTAGCCTGTGTGACTTTCACGAGTTTGGATTTCCTGAGGGGTCACTCCACCTCCAACATGTATTCCAAAACTTTGTTGTGAGACATATTTAGTGATAGATCTCCTTCTATCCAAGACACCTGTATTACAATATACATTACAATTATCACGTACCATCTCAGTGTAACCATTATAGGTGACATTTGTGCTTCTCAAATGCTAAAGCACCCATTTCATTGCAACACCTGAATCTGTCACGTATTTGACAACATCATTAGCATTTGAAACATCTGGTCTTAACTAATTCATCACATACTATAGACCTTCTACTGAACTTACACGAGACATAACCTTTTCTTCTTTATAGACAAGACATATGCTTGAAGAAAACTTATAATGGAAAGCAAGAGCGATAAAAACTGGTTTTACAATGTTCATATTGAACTCCAACCATATCTTACCATTACCATCTTTGTGTACTTCCATGCCCATAATTTGTTTTGCTGCTCCTTGATCCCTCATCTAAATTGTCCTGTCCACTTGAGTCATTTTCTTACTGATTTTATCCATGCTTTGGTTTGCATCGAGCATGTCATCAAAAAATAACATCAAGATTGTGAATGTACTATAAACTGTATAGTCATTCCCACCCTTTGAAATATTCTGACTCACTATGAAGGATTCAAACCTCTTGTATATTTTCCTGGGTACCAATAGGCCATGCAATGAATTTTCTAGCATGCAAACAAATTTACCATTGCGATCTTGAATAAACCCTTTTGGTTGTTCCATACTTACTATATATTTGTCAATGATGACCTTTTGAGAAGTAGGATCCCACACACAACATCACTTTATACCACCATCATAACTTGTAGAGATATAAAACAAGCAGGAATTCAGAAACAAAGATTTCATGTTTGGAAATTATTTACCGCTTACCAGTACCTGCAATTCTTTCTTGCTCTTATGACCTTGATGCTTCTTCCATAAGCAATAAGATACATCTGTCACTTTAGATGGTAATTCAATACTCCCTTCCATCTTATAAAGGTTATCAACCTTTGTTTCCTTCATCACTACTAAACTACTTTCGACAATGTGAGTGCTTCACCTTGACCTGCATACTTATATCCACAAGAATCCAACACTCCCAATGAAATCAAATTTGATTTAAGATAAGGTACATATCTAACATCCGTTAATTCCCTAACAATACCATCGAACATCCTGATTCTAATACTGCCAACCCCAACAGTTTTACAGGGAATACCATTTCCCATAAACACTACACCCTCATCAACAGATTGGTAAGAAATGAACCAATTTCTATGTGAGCACATGTGGTGGGAGGCACCTAAATATAACTACCATTCTTCTTGATATTGTAAAAGACTAGAAATGGATAAAACTGGATTAGTCATACTTGAATTTGTTACATCCAAATTTTCTTACTTCATAGAGTTTTCCTCAGATTCCTTTCTTTTCGAACAATCTTTCTTGAGATGTCCTGTTTTGCCACAGTACCAACATTTTTCTTTACCCTTTCTGTGTCTTGACTTAGATCGAGAAAAAATTCTCTCATTCTTCTCTTTAGTTCGACCTCTGACCAACATCGCCTCTGAAGTTGAGGTTTCTTGACTATATTTTCTCCTCATCTCCTCAGCCAAAAAAGCTCCCACAACAGAGTCATAATCTAAAACATCTATTGAGCTAAAGCTAATAGAGGTGACTAGATTATCCCAAGACTCGAGAAACGAGCACAATAGTGTAATAGCCTTATCTTCATCTTCAAATTTAACTTCCATACTAGTCAATTGAACTATAAGGGTATTGAAGGTATTTAAATGGTCAACAACTTTTGTACTTTATTTCATCTGCAAACTATACAACTGGATTTTCAAGTAGGTTCTTCTCATCAAGGGTTTCGTCATATACAGACTTTCCAAATTTCTCCATAAACTTGAAGTTGTATCCTCTTATACTATATTAAACAAAACATCATCCTCCAGACATAAACGTATGGTACTACCCTTGGTTAAAAGGAATTTTTTTGGGATGCTCTATCAAATGAAGTGTCAGACTTCTTTTTGAGCAGGTTTTGCTTCAACTTTTCACTGTATTTTTCATATTTCAATAGCTTGGTAGTTAAGCTTTCAAACTAGGCTTCAACTTGAAAATATTAAAAGATGTCGGTTCATAAAACCATTCATAGTTGCGTTGCTGAATAGATTTCAAAATAGGGATTTCTCACCAAGGAAGGATTCTAAGTTAGAGTCGTTGAAAGGAATGCAATTCAACGAAATCAAACCTATAGGGTTTTGAGGGAAAAGTAATTACAATAATATTTTATTTTTTTGGATTTAAGAACAAAATCAAGACATTTTAGTAGTTATAATAGTATGGGATCTTTTAACATTTTATTATTTTATTTTAAATTTAATGACAAAATCAATATTAATTCAATGTTATATTGACAATATCTATATTTATTCACTTCATGTATTTGAGATTTATTAAGAAAATATGGCCATTTTATTGTTTTGCTTGGTATATTCAAATATATAGAATATAGTGTCTTGATTTATGTATTATTATGTGATTCATAAGAATGATGTATAGATATTTATTATGGATGATTTCAATGTTTTTAAAAGTATGTTGGAGATTTATTTTGAAAACATGGATGATTTTAATGTTTTGCTTCATAGATTTAAATATAAAATGACCAACCTTCTATTATTATTATTTTGTTGGAAGTAATAATGAAAGAATCATGAAAGTGAAAGTGTTTCCCTTTCTTTATTATTTGTGTATTATCTTAGGATGAAAATCCTATGCTTGGTTATAATCATATCTAATGTAGGAGGATTTTTTACAAAGTTTTGGAATTCAAATTTTTTACAGTGCTAGGTAACTCCTCTCTCAATATGTTGTGTGTTTTCTTCACCTCTCATGCTTATGCTATCCCTTGCTTTCTTTATTTTTTACTTCATTTTTGAGAACTGTAATAATTTTTTTCTGCGAAAGTCCTTGGTTTTGGTCTTAGACTATGCAATTCTACTATCATTATTATATATGTTTCTCCCTTCCATTATTATAGTTTGTGTATCTAATGGTTGGAGTAAAAAAAAGTTTCATTTTTTTATTTGTGAGGTAGCCATGTAGTTGAGGTTGTCTTTAATTTTTCTGAGGCAACCTTCCATATTTTTCTTGAAGTCTAGACCCTTTTACAACACCTATGTCTTCTCTGCAACTGGTTGGGTCTCTAGTTGGGATTCATTTGCAATCTAGGTTAATAGAACTTACTTGAACAATAGGGTTTTTGTGACATAACTTCAATTATATGTCATTTTTTCAGAAGGCAAGGTCAATTAGCAGGTAATCCAGTTCTCCCTATTTAGTCGTAATGAAAATGTTATTAATGAATCCAAAAACCATTAGTCCCTACATAATGTTGTTTTTCTTCATATGAGATACAATCGATATATTCAAAAGTCTTCCCATCGAATGATATAGGAAACTTAGGAAGAATCCCCAAATATTCACTAGGACATCTTTCAAAAGAAAACAACTCATGCAATGCAGACATAAGATCGAGAGATCCCAAGGATTGCCAAACCAAGGAGAATAAAATACTTGTAGAGGATCCTTCATCCATAATACATTGATAATTGTTTTTTAAATTAACGTCAAACTTTATCTGAAAAGGTGCAGAAGAAGGAAGGCGAGGCTCAACAAGATCATTTCAATCAAATAAAACCATCCTAGGACTTGGAGGGGGTGCTCTTGAAGTGAGCATAATTCCTACTTGTTCTGAAAGTACTGAACTGGAAATGATAAAAACATAGTCGGTAGACACATCACTCCCCAAGAGAAGAGTGGGATCAATTGAATATTGCATCGAATTAACCACTTTGGTAGAATTGACACTCTCTAAGAGAAGAGTGGGATAAATCAAAGATTGCATCAGTGTGATTACTTTGGTAGACTCAACACTCTCCAAGAGAAGAGTGGGATCGACCGAAGATTGCATCAGCACAACCACTTCCTCAACCATTGGATGAATAGGCTACGAGACAACATGGTCTAAAAGCGCATCACCCCCTAAAAGAGGAGTGAGATCAACTTAAGATTGCATCAACATAGCTACTTCCTCAACCATTGGTTGAATAGGCTGCAAGACAACATGGTGCATCAGCCCCCAAAAGAGGAGTGGGATCAATCGAATATTGCATCGGCATGACCACTTTCTCAACCACTAGTTGAATAGGCTGCAAGACAACATTGTCTAAAGGCACATCACCCCCCAAAACAAGAGTGGGATCAACTGAATATTGCATCGACATGACCACTTTCTCAACCACTGGTTGAATAGGCTACGAGACAACATTGTATAAAGGCGCATCACCCCCCAAAAGAGGAGTGGTATCAATCAAATATTGCATCGACATGACCACTTTCTAAATCACTAGATAAAAAGGCTGCAAAACAACATTGTCTAAAGGTGCATCACCCCCCAAAAGAGGAGTGGGATCAGTCGAATATTGCATCAGCATGACCACTTTCGCAACCACTAGCTGAATAGGCTGTGAGGAAACCTCATAAGACTCAGAATCATAAGAGCTTGTAGATAAAGACCATAATCTCTGTTCTTGTGGAAGGCCGGGGCATAAATGAGTAAGGTGATCTCCATTGCAAATCTTACAAGGGAACTTAGTCTTACGTCCTGTCCGCCTAGATTTCTCAACATAATCAATGTACCCAACATGACTAGAAGTGGTTGGTTGCACATATCCAACATGAATTGTAGTGGTTGGTGATTGGTCGATAACATGAATCGCAAAGGCTATAGACCTATTGCAAATATGAATAGAAATTACTAGAAATTTCCCCCCAGCATGACCTACAGAGGCTGGGTACTTTCCCCCAACATGAATTGCAGAGGTTGTTGAAAACCCTCCAACATGACTATCAAAGGTTGGTTATTTAGCCCCAACATGACTTGCAGAGGCTGGGTGTTGGTCTTCAACATGACTTGCAGAGGCTGGGTGTTGGTATTCAACATGACTTGCAGAGACTGGGTGTCGGTCTTCAACATGACTTGCAGAGGTTGATGACCTATCTCCAACATGACTCGCATAGGTTAGTGATTTCTTCTTCTTATTCTTCTTGTTTCTATTTTGTTTAGACTTCTGATTACTAGTAGCTATACTTTCACCAGATAAGGTATAAGGACAAGGAGAATACTTTTATGACGAAGGAACATCAACATGATGCTTATGACATAAGGTTCTTAACTGAGAAGTGTCAATATAATTAGGGACATTTGGAATGGTACCCAACCAAACTGGTAGTCCCACATTCAACTCAGAAATGTACAAAGTGGCCATCATAGGGATACCAACGTTTCCAAAGAAAGGGAAAGAACAAGAATCCTCTTGCGAAGGGGTTCCTTGGTTGGTATCGTCAATAATTTTTTCCATGAACATCTTATGCATAGGTTCTTCCCTTGCAGGATCGTTCAAGTCCATAAAAATCTCACACACTGACTCTAGTGAACCATTTGTATAAAAACAAATGCCTATAAAGAGGCACCTCCATGTTTCTAAGAGGAAAACCAAAAAGTCCTCATGAGTGGCGAAGTGAGAGGTCTACCACCTTAGGTCAAAGGACCAAATAAATGACTGACTAACTCGCTATGGAAAACTTGGGAGCATAGAGCACACCACTAAGAAGAAAAAACTAAAAAGATACAAACCAAACAAACTGCCCTTCTGAATACTTCCAACCTAGGGAATGAATTCTTGATCGTCCAAAGAATTTACAAAGGAAAACAATTGGCTAGGAGAAAAAATTACCCAAACCTCCAATTGACGGTCCCTTTGGGTTTTTCATAGAGAGTATAGAGTCTACCTCAGGTACTATGATACACCCCTCACAGTCACCTGTGTGTCAACCTATATAGTGGAAACTAGGCCACCAACTTGTAATCAACAACTAGGGGCGTACAATCGACATCCAGGCGAGTGTATGGGTAAAGTAACTAAACCTGAAGATCCTCCTAAGGCCTGAAACACAATAAGGCCATAATCACTCTTAGAGTACCTTAGACAGATCTAAGTGTCTTAGAGGTCTGACACAAGTTGGGCCAGTAACGCTACAGGATTCAACCCCAATACACACTCTCCCAAATTCTTTGTCAAGATCAGGAGTGGATATCTCCATCACCCTCCTCCACGTTGCCTCGTGTTTGACTCCTGTGTGAGAGGAGCTTCCCGGATTGAGTAATTACAAAGTGGTTTTTTCACACCCTAGCACAGACACCTATTTAGTTTTGGCTAGCCTTGGAGAGTTTACCTCTCCACACCTAATCCAAGGCCCTATCCTAAGATATTGGTGAACCCTAGAAAAAGTGTTACTAATATATTTTAGATTAGCGTGTTCATTTTAGGGGCTTTTATTACTTGAGGAATGGAAGTGTAACTGATGTTGTTTGAGACTCTTGAAAAAATGAAACTTATAAGAACACTAGCAAATAAAACTTTACACTAATGATTAATCCTTCAAATGAAAGAGTTTCAAGGAAGAAAAATCATGAACAATCCTTCAAATTTAAAAATGCAATATTTTCTCCTTTCCATGCAAAATGCATGATGCAAATTTTGAGTGAAACAGAAGAGAAAATGAAAGGATTTTATTTCTTATTTTTCTTTTGAAATGATTTCAAGATGAGAATAAAACAAAACCCTATGCTAATTCTTTTTATTTTTCAAATAAAAATTGAAAGCAAATGCAAAGAAAGAAAGAGACCTAAAAAACTAGGTTTTTTTTTTCTTCCAATCAAAGCAGAAGTAACAAAAGATGCTAAAAGAAACTGCAGAATACACAATTCATGTCCCCCCCAACTCAACTCATTTTTCTTAAAAATTCAAGCTAAAAATAAACCAAAAATACTCGGAAAGACAGAGAGACAAGAGGATTTCTTTTTTATTTCATGAACAATTTGAGCCTGCAAATTGTCTAAACTCGAAACAACAGAGCATTATGGAACTCAGGAAGACCTGGGAACCAAAAGTTTCTAGAAAGAAAAGGAAATTTTTTTGAAAGAAAATTTCCAAAATCACAGAAATGTGTGTTGTGCACATGCATCCTGCGTATGTACGCAAGATGTATATAATGCAGGACACATATGTACGTGTGTTGTATAGATAAAAACATGCATACACCTCTGTAAATTTTCAAAAAAAAGAAAATTTTTGGACATACAACTTGGGAAAGGGAAGATGGTAGGAACCTGGAAGGTGACCAGAGACCCAACCTCACTCAGAACACTCAGAAAGAAACTGAAAAAATAAATCAAACCAAAATCTCCCACTAAGACCCTAGAGAGACTCCCCAGTTGAGTCGCCAATTCTTCTAGCGAGGAAAATCCCCCTATTACTATACTGGGTCGGAGTATAGGCAGAGAATTGATCTCCCTTAAAATACAATCCTATTTATAAACTACCCAAAACAATCTGACCTTAAATGATAAGAGAAGGAAAATAGGGTGTAACTTAGGTCCTTTTGGCTGGTGTTGACCTCCTCCTCATTTGTAGTTTCTTGGACTGCTGGTCTTCTCCCAAAGATGACCTGCAAAAAATTTAGACAACAAAGCTACAAGATATTCTATCTCTACTTATCAATGTTAGGGTTCATATAAAAATGTGAATGCATTAATCAAATAAGCACAAAACAAAATATTTGGGATATAAACAAAATTCTTTTATTCAGATGTGAAGATTACAAATAGTTACAACCTTCTTGTCGTCAGACGCTCCACAAACCTAGTACAAGATCCTCTTACTGATGCTCCAAGTGCATGATTCCCATAATACCTCTCACAATCAACTGATCTCCTTATGGTATCAGAGCAGAGAATTAAATTATTTAGTCGTTAGGTAGCACTACCCGGTAGGGGTTGGTGGTCGGGGACATTAAAAAATGGTATCAGAGCTATGGTTTCAACACTGAGCCTGGATGGGCCATGTTAGTGGTTAACGAGACAAAGATTTCAGAGTGAATTGTTGTGGAAAGGGACAAATTTCAAGGTTCAGAGTGTCCATGAGTGCAAGGAGTGCATTGACAGAGTATTTGACTCAAAAAGCTCGAGAGAAATAGCTTGAGTTTTCCCATGAAGGGACATGAAGATTTGTTACAAGGAGTGCACAGATATGAAAGTTGACTAAGTATCAAAGAAACCCTCTAAGGAGAAAGGGGTTCGAGAAATGAAGCTCATGAGAGATAGCAGGAAGAAATATTCAAAGGGGGAGAAATTCTCAAGGTTTAACTAGTTAACGACTTGGATTTCTTCCAAAGAAAATAGAGTCACACTAGATTTTCAGATCTGGAAAAGTTGCGAGGTAGTTATCAGTGAGTTCCTTTGAAAATCCACAGATTAACAGAGTCCATCTGTGCCGTCGATTTGAGAGAGAGGATACGTGGCGAAAATTTGTCGACTTTGGGTGAAATCACTTCGAGAGAAAACAAATGTGGAGAGGTTGAAACTCCCGAAGCATGAAGAAACGAAGTGAATTGTAGCCTTCAATTTGTGGGAGACATGCATCGATAGATCATCAACTTCGGGTGAAACCACTTCGAAAGAAAATGAGTGTGGAGAGGTTGAAACTCCGAAATCCCAAAGTCCCTGAAGTGGATCTACACCATAGATCTGAGGAGAAGAGATCGACCATTGGATTGGGCCGAAGTTGGACTAGAACTATTGGATCAAGACAAGGGTGGAAGTTACAACGTTGTATGAAGGAAAAAGAACTCGCAAAGCTATGAAGTTTGAAGTAATCTAGACCGTCAGTAAAAAGGGACCCATGTTAGCAGATTGGCTTATTTAGGATTTCGACGTTCAGGAGAATTAGCGTGTGCTGAGGCGAGAACTCCCGAAGCCGGAAGCTTCGAAGCCCTGAAGAGCGGAAGCAATGAGTCATGATGAAGTCACCTAGAGGTGACATGGAACTCTCCTATACCTGCCATGTGCCCTCACTTGGATTGTGGACAACTATACTATGTGTACCTAAAGGGTAAAGAAGTCCAAAAATTTAGAATTCGGGAGACTGGAAGGAAGTAAGCGTAAAAAATTTCGAAGCCCAAAATTTCAGAGTGACATGGCATGATGATGTCATAGGGAATGGCATGGACACATGGGATGTGTGCCACGTGTCAATGGGTTTCAAACCTGTCAAAGATTGAAATTCCATTTGGAATGTGACACGTGTCACCCATCTGATTGGGCTACGTGTCAACCTCTAGTATTCCACCACATGGTGTTGGCAAATTGAGTTAACAGACAACGAATCAGCGTATACTTGTCATTGATGGAAAGTACAGTTGTGGTTGCAGTGATGACAACAACAATGAATAGTAGCGCAACAATAATCGGGAGGAGAAGAGTCAGTGACCGTTGGTTTACACATCCAAGAGGAGCTCAAGAGGATCCCACAGGGGAAAGAGACCGAGAGCCCTCGGATCTCACTCGAAAATCCCAACAGCTATTGGATCGGGATAAGCTACGTAGAGGTTAAGCGCAGGAGTAGGCGTGCAGAAGAAGTAATCTGAGCCATCAGATTGGAAGCAGATACCCGTCATCCAATGGATCTGCAGAAGGTGCACGAAGGTTAAGCATCAGGAAGAGCGCAGAGAGGGAGAACAGATCTGAGCCGTAGGATTTGAGAAGAAAACTCGACAGTCGTCGGATCTATAAGAGTCACACAGGGGTTAAGCCCTAGTGTGAAGAGGAGAAATCCCAGACAAGTCATCGAGATATTGGAGAGAGAATCCTAGCCGTTGATCTGGGTAGGACACGTGTCAGTATTCTGGTGAGGCATCAGGATATTGGCCATTGGGAAATCAAAGTTCCTGAGGAAAAGTGAATCGAGACATCGAAAGTATCGAAATCCTGGAGGAATAGGGACCGTCCATCTGCAAGGACAGGTGGCAAAGGATAGGGCGTCGTCGGAGTTTTGTTCATCGGAGTATCGGGGATCCCGATGACAAGTGATTTATGCATTGTCAAATCGCAATCAGTGAAAACCCAATGGGGGATAGCTGTCAGCACAGTAGAGCAGGTGGACTGAGGCGTAGTGGAGGCCAGCTGTCAGCGTAATGAAGCATTGGGATTTGGACGATCGGGACTTTGATATGTCAAGAACACACTGCAACAGAAATTCTGAAATCGCGAAACGCGATGAGTCAAGATTGCACCAGGACCATTGATCACAGCTCTATACGGAATTTTGGGGATCGGGTTTTGGTATTGATAAGAAGATTGAACATCAGACATCGCGAAATCGCGATACGAGATTTCCCGATAAGGCATATAGCTTGTGGGCCATCCATGAGTCAGTGGAGGATAGGTGTAAGGAGTACAGAGGAAGTCGAGAATCGACATATCGCGAGTCCAAGGGGCGTATGCACATTATCATTGTAAACCTCGAAACCCCGACGAGAGGTATGGTGACAGTCACATGATAGCTGGTCACATGGACCATTGTGTAGCCGGAAGGGGCTAAAGCTCGGGAAAGGAGCA
>JASDQU010309440.1:60015-70848 GCA_032191745.1 Picea mariana
TGAGCCAGAGAATTCCTGCAAGGAGTGTAGTTGAAGTGTCCGCAAGGAGTGCATTGACAAAGGTTTCAGATAGAGATCGCTTTTTTCCTCATTCATCTCAGAAGTACAGTTGGGGACAGGAGATGTGCAAGGAGTGCACAGGCCGAGTGAAGTTCAGGGGTGTGAACCTGAGTGAGAATTGAAGGACTGTTGCCGCAGGTGTGCACAGAGTCGAGTGACTTCAACACTTAGACATGGTTGAAGGTTGCCACAAGGAGTGCATGCAAGAGTTTCCTGAAGGACTTGAAGGTCGTGGGAAAGCTCAAGAGGGATAGGCCTTCAAATTTGTTGAAGGACAGTGCAGAGAAGTTGTGCCTTGAAGGTTGGCAAGAAGCATCGCAAGTTTGCACGCAGGTGGACGAGTTCCGCGGAGGAATACATAGTCATTTCGCAGATTTCATCAGGAGGAACGGACGGTCGGTATTCTCCGAGGAGGATTCACAACATCCCGTGAGCCGTTAGATATTGAGAAGGTGCATGGGAGATATTGCAGGTATTCTTGAGAGGTTTAAACATCAGGAGGGGCAGAGCCGTTGATCCGAGCCACAAGGGTCGTCGGATTCACACGTGGTTTCGTATATCGGGGTTTCATAGGTTGAACTCCGTAAACATCACAACGGGAATTGTGATATTGCGATACACGATATCCCGACAGTTACAAGAATAGTGTGGGGCCACTGCAGAGTCGGTAGGTGGACAGGTGGCACGTCTCATCGAGAATTCGCAGCGAAAAGTCTCGAAACAATTGTATTAGGATTCGCGATACTGCAAACTCTGAAATCTCAATGGAGGTGACGACCGTTGAAAAGTCAACCCACGAGCGCATCGGAGGTTCGACGTATTGGGGTTTGGGAGTCGGAGAGAGAAGGCGTTCGATATCGCGAGTGCCAAAATCGCGATAGGAGAGGTTTCGATAGGGTAAAGGAAAGGGTCAGCGTTGACTTATATCGGGTTTCGGGGATTCATGGAACCAATACTCGACCATTGGATTCGCGGAGTTGCGAAGTCCAATCTCCTGATTTACAAAGAAGGGGGGGATCCCACGAGGATTGCTGTGGGTGTATATTTCCCGATAGGGAAATCAAGGAACGTTAAAGTTCTTCGGGCCATAGTAAAAGGAAGATCCTGTGAGCGGGCGTGCAAGCAAGCGCGTGCCTGCACCAGGAAGTTTTCCTTCGAGATATTTTCTGGTTTTACATTCAAAAGTCCCAAAGAGCCAAAGACCCAAAGTCCCAAAGTAAATCTATACCATCCATCATATGGGACACATGGCGACAGATCAGTTACTTCAGCAATTTTTGTTCGAGAGTTTTCCAAGCAATAACATTTCAAACTACCGAATCCTAAAGCCTAAAGTACTGAAGCACGTGGCAACCAGAAGTTGAGACACATGGCACACTCATTAGGTAGTACATGTGGCATATATCTCAGGTCATTCAGTTGTGTCATTCACCCATTTCCATGTGACACATGTCACCTTTCTCTCCAAGACACCTTAGCATCCATGACATCATATGACATTAGGCTGCCACGTCACTTCGACGATTTTCCTCTAGGAGATCTTCACACCTAATATTTGAAACTCCCAAATCCTGAATCTCTGAAGAGAATATGGGTTGTTCATCCATCACGACACGCGGAAACAGATCATTCAATTTGGGATTTTTCTCCAGGAGACGTTCCATGTTTCAGATTCAAAACACCTGAAGCCCGAAAGCCCGAATTGAATCTAGACCATTGATCCCGGGTCAACGAGAACTATCGATCCTTGTAGGTAAATGTCACTCAAATATCGGATCATAATCAGATCGACGACCATATTTCATTGCAGTGACACAAACTACCCAAAAGTTAATTTTCCAGAGTGGTCCCATAATTTAAACCATGGTATTTCTGGAAGGGTACGTGGCAACTTCTGGTGAATTGAGGGTCCAAAGGTGGTCTAGATCCAAACCACCCTCAACATCTCGCAGACACGTCATATTTCAACACAGATCTCTACTCTATCACTCTGAGGCCTATTTTCAGTCACTCAGTTCCGCCAGCAGATGCATCAGTTTTGTCGCAGAGACAGTAGCTGTTTTATTTGATTAAGTCCATCACTTTCCTAGATTAGATGCAAGACTAGTCTTTTGTGTGTGATAAGAACCACTCTTTCTAATTTATTCTAGTATCTTAGTGAAGTTAATATTTTGTTACGGATAGTTCCCTAGATTGAGGTCTCAGTCCCCTAAGAACGAGAGACTCTACAACTCTTTTAAATAGTTATTTTTTGGATATTGAAAAGGTAAGATTTTGAGGAAGGAACAACAATACAATAGACTAGTTGGACCCATTTTATGCATGGATTAAATCTCTCTACCCGGTGAACATACTTTTGATGACACTTCTTCGTTCAACTCTTCATGTGTTTTCATTCTTATCTTGAATACAATTTTTTATTTGTGCAACGTACATTTCATTTCCTTTCAACTATTGTATGACTTATTTTTACTGATATGCGACCTGTCAAACAACTAATTCTTTGGTGGAGATTTTTTTTCTGCAACCTGTGGGAATTATTGTGTTTTGATACATATTTTATGTCTTGAAATGATATTTTAAGTATTGAACTTCTTGCAACAGATTATTCATTGAGTAGTTTGTTGTTTCCCTCTATTTTCTATAATTTCACTAGTTTATCATTAGTGTTCCATCAGCCAAAGAGGTCCCTCATCCACATCATTTTTCCAGCCCAACGTTGCCTTTGTCTTGATAGAATAACCCTCTGACCAACCAACAAAATTTAAAGAAACAATCATTCTAAATTGATAGATGGCCTAGCTTTTTCCTTTAGCAGTCAAGTGAAGACCTTAGGACCAACATCTTCTGGCGTCATTGCCAAGGAATGGAGTAAAGAAATATATTTCCCTAGGAGAATGACAATTGATTAGCTCTGAAATTTGATGGTGAAAAAATATGAGACACAGACAGACTGCTACCTTCCACCTAGCGACTTCACTAAGTAAAATTTAAAGAAGAAATATTGGCGCCCAGAAAGGGATTCAACAGATCCAAATATGAAAATAGCAAAGCCAAGAAGGCTGATTGTAACACTGAGAATAACACAGTAGGATCTAAGCTAGAAAGGGAACTAAGGAAATCTACTTTAGCTTAGAGATACACTTCCCCCCTCAAGGGAAAAGATGCACACCAAGAAAACACTTCAAACCATCATCACAAGCAGCTTTAATTTTCTAGCCATGAGAATCATAATTCCAACAGGGCTCAGACATCTCCTAATCATGATTCCACTTCAACATCCACTCCTACATCCACTTCTATATCTCCCATAAATTTGCATATTCCCATTGTTCAAGCCATGGATGTTAATAGGATGGATGTCATAATTGTTGCAAGATATGCACCCTTAGTGTTACCTACAGTTTTACATGCACTCCCAACCATGGATTAAATGAAGTATCTACCAAGATATAATGAGGAAGGTGAAATAACTGTCAGAGAACATCTGGTATCCTTTTACAGTTTTGCAAACAACTTTAACATTGATTATTCATATGTGTGGATGCAGTTGTTTGTACAGAGTCTAGATGGGGAGGTTAGAAAATGGTTCAGGAGTCTTCCTCTAGCCTCCATTGTAGATATTGAGGCATTAGATGAAGCTTTTATAAATAAATGGGGATATAAGATAGATTATCTCTATTATATCATTGAATTTGGGGCTCTAAAGAGAAAGAATGGTGAATCTATTTCAGAATTCACCAAGAGATTCAATAAAATGTATGTTAGAATCCCAGATGAAATCAAACCAACCAACACCTTTGACAATATCACTTATGATAATGCATTTGGTGTAGAATTCTCCCTCCTCCTGAGAGAGAGAATACCAACCACATTGTTATCCATGCATGAAGCAACCATTGAAGTTGAATCTAATATTTTGGCATCGGATAGATTAAAGACTAGATCTGATAAAGAGAAGAAAAAACATAGAGAGGATGTCCCTACCTCCTATAACCCAGCTACATCTGATCCCCAACTTGAAGAGATGACTAAGACTTTGAAGGATCCGAATTCTGAGATAGCTAAGATAAAATAGGAATCCAAATAGCCAAACAAACCTTTTCAAGGGGTTGGTAATAGAAATCAGAACCAATTCAAAAGGCCTAATGATGTTCCTCAAGTAATGCAGAGGCAAAGAATAAATGATGATGATCAAAGGGTGGTTCCCCCTTTCCAAAACAAAAAGATTTAGGATATGGATAAATACAATGATGTTGTGGACGATATCATTTTTCTTTTCAATGAGACAGATTATTATACCAGTCACTTAACATACCAAGAGTGTGAGGTTTCACAATTATCAAATCAATTTGATGATTAGATATGGGAAGAGAAAGTTATTCAAGGCCAACCCAAGAATAAATATGATTTGAGAACGAGGAATGGAGCTTCCAAGGCCACTACCTTTGATCAAGGAAAACAAGCAGAAGCCCCTCCCAAGCCAAATCCAAATAAAGGTATTCCATCTAAAACTCAGTCATCTCCATTATCAAACCCTCTTCCCCTTGAAACAAAGGAAGCTGATAAGCCACTAACCTATTTCATATTGGAACATGAGCTGAGAAAAATCAAGATTCTTGTCCCTTTGATAGAGTTGTTAAGAAATGAACCTTTCAATAAATCCATCATGAAATTTTTGCAGCCAACTCCTTCTAGTGTATCTTCTGATGTTATTAGTCTACAGGATGAAAACCCAACCATTACTATGGGTCCACACATTGAGGATGGCTCTGATGCTTCTCCTCCTTTCTATATATCTCTGAATGTACATGATAATATCATGCACAACTATCTTATGGACTCAGTAGCCTTTCACAATGTCATGCCCAAAGTTGCTATGGAATAACTAGGTCTGGAGATTACCAAGCCTTACCAAGACCTGTACTCCTTTGATTCTAAGAAAGTAAAATTCATGGGATTGATAAAGGATATGGTGGTTTCTCTAGCACAATTACCCATGAAGAGTGTAGTGATGGACATTGTGGTGGCTGACATTCCCCCAAAGTTTGGCATGCTATTATCCATAACTTGGGCTAAGGAGGTTGGAGGATCATTGCAAATGGACCTCACATACGACACCATTCCTATGTTTGGTGGTGAGCACATGAGGCTATACAGAGAGGTAAGGTTAGCCTACATAGTCAGTGATTATCAAAACCCAAGAAATTACCCCATTTATGTTGTTGAGGATGAGATGGGTTCATCTATTTTTCATTTAAAAAATGATGAACCTGAAATATCAGTCAGCCAACATAGAGATCATCCCATGACTAGTCAACAAAACAAGGTGTGGAAGATGTATTTAGATGGCTCTTCATCAAAAGAAGGATATGGCACATGTATTCTCCTCATTTCCCCTTTAGAAGAAGCAATAACCCTCTCTTATAAGATGGAGTTTGAGACTACTAATAATATAGTTGTTGGCCTTTGGGTATGGAAGTACGCGAAGATCAAGAAAGAAAAAGGAAAATGCAAACTTCGCAGAAGACACAATGATTGTTACTGGGTCGAAGTGAGCAAACGAGCAGGAAAGATGGAGCAAAGCCCAAGAAATAAATTTTTTTGGATGAGGAGATCGAGGATGACATATCAGCAAGAAAGAAGGATCGTGGACAACTTAGTAAGTGGAAAAAGCCATCGTTAGATGCTTTGGATCACCGCGCGAGAAGGAAGGAAAGACAGGCTGGAGAAGCCTTGAAAATATGGGTCAAGTTGACCTAGGGTTTTATACACCTAAGGTTTTGGTATCTAGGGCTTTGTACATCTAGGTATCTACCTAAGGATGTCGGTGAGTGATTTTAATGTATAAATAAAGGTCAAGAGGACCTAGTTTGGGTTGGTATGATATCGGATTGTTGTTGTTGTTGGTTGGTTGTTGTGAGAGATTATTGTTGAGAGAGAGATAAGCATTGAGTGAGAGAGTGGTTTGGTATTGTAGGATCTTCAGCTGGGTGCACAGGGAGGGGAGAGAAAGAAAGGAGAAAAAAGAGGATCTGCTAGCTAAGACTGTAGACAAGAACTATATGCTTCATCTTAATATATTATAAAGCATAGTTTTGTGGACATATCTCTAGAGAGAGGGTGAACCATGTATATTTTTTGTTATGTGTGATTGGTATTTTGTCTCTGTAATTGATATACTGTGATCACCTTACTATTTTAGATCTGATAAATAGAGGTGTAGAGTAGATCCAAGCTTATAAGTGATATATGAATGTTGTGTTGTTCTTGTATTAGATCCACTTGATATTCCCCTTGGTTGTAGACATTTTTGTCCTACAACCCCTCATAAATGCTTCAGGTGAGACTGCATCTGCTTCATAGGTGTTGCTGAAAGGTCCAGTAGTTAGAGCTTGTTGGTGCGCTCTTAGAGCTTAACCCTGGGTTTGCCCCTGTGCCAACAAATGGTTTCATTGCCAGGACAAGAATCATCTTGAGGGAATGTCAAGGTGGTTTCCGTCAAAGACAGAAACTAAAAAGTGGATAGAGGATCAAGAAAAGGACTTCGTTGAAGCCTAGAACAAGAACCCTAATATTAGTATAGAGGATTGGTTGGAGAAATACATAATCATTGATATACACAAAATTTTATTTGGGGGAATCCATCAAGAGCTATATGAGTGGCTAGAGTGGCTAGCTAGATTAGCAGATACCTAGTTCGAGATCCGATCTAGACCTCTTGTAGTGTGGACGTTGGAGCTAATCAAGAAGGTCAAGAGAGTTGATAACAATGTATCACGAGAAACAGATCACTGGTTTGATAGCAGCATTAGAGGGTACATCATAGAGTTTGTTGTTAACAGATTAGAATCATACAACCAAGCTGAGAGATAATTCTTTAAGGAACCCAAAGGAAAATTTTTACAATTCCTGAAGTTGAGACTCAAGATGCTATTGCATGAGAAGAACATATTGAAGATATAGTAAATTGGTTGGATCTAGAAAGGCTAATGTTCAAAATTCAAATAGTGACAGCGACACAGAAGATGGACATACGTGCGGTGGGAGAGTGTTCAGAGAAGTTCCCCTTGCGAACTTGTTCAAGTAGAAATATGGGGACAAAGGATTCTATAGTGGATAAGAGACAGATCTAATAGATGAGGAGCATTCGGGACTTTTTGGGATAGAGGAAGGGAAATTTGAAGAGCCTCGCCGAGAAGAACCTAAGACTTCAAAAACTACACAGACCGTTGAAGTAAGTATTGTTATCCCTCATGTTGATTCAGTAGTATTAAGCAATCAGAGTAATCCCAGTCACCAGAGTACCTAGAGCATTGTCACTAGTAATCGACCACATACTCAGTCAGGGACCCTAGGAAGATCTATGGAAAATGAGATGAGACTTCCTATATTTAGGGGAGATGGATTTGAAGATCCTGATCAAAACTAGTTCCTATGTGAAGCTGTATGGAATATTAAAAATATCACGGATGAAGTTGTCAAGAGAACCTAGTTTAGTACCACTCTAAGGGATCATGCACTGAGGTGGTACATGAAGCTTGTCCAAGGAATTTCACAACCTAAACCATTGAATCAGATTAAGAATGTGCTAATTGCAAAGTTCAAGAAACCCAAGTCGGAGTCACAATGTATTACAGAACTGAAAGAGATCAAGCAGAAGGTGGCCGAACCTATTTGGGAATTCGATCAGAGATTCAAAACCTTAATAGGTCGATTGAATTTTCAGATCCTAGATGAACAGAACAAAGAATGGTTCATTGCTACCCTCTTACCACACATCAGATTTCCTCTGATGCAATAGAAGATTGCTTTGTAGTCTGAGGTGTTGGAGATCACCATGAAGTTAGAATCAACCCCTATGGGACAATCCATCTCAGGTATGAGTCAGATCTTGAGTGAACTAACTAGTTTGTCTCTGTAGGTCAAAGAAATGAAGAAAGACAAGGGAAAAGAAAAAAGAGAAGACATCTGGTGTGTCAGATGCATATCATAAGTCCATGACAAGGAGCATTGTCCCCTATTCCATGAATACTTGGCCTGTGGATCCTCGAGCCCTTTGAATCAAGTCACCTTACCCTGGTACGAGGTATGCAGAAATAGGCATTGCCCTAGTGAGTGCTATTACATGAAAAAATATGTTCATACACCCACAAATTTGTATTGCACATTCTATAAGTACGTGGGACATGATGATAGGGATTTCCAGGATTATGATCTCATGCATGAAGGTTGAGAAACATATATAATATTCAAGGTGAAGTACTGCAATAAGGAAACACTACGCAGTATAAATCCCATGGGAGAGGAAACTTTAATCCTCACGGTGGATTTAGAGGAAGAGGACGAGGAGGAGGAATGGATCGAGGCCGAGGAAAGATAATCTGTTATAACTGTGCACAACCAGGACACCTTGCAAGGGATTTCCAGAACTCTTGTACTACTTGCAGCTACTGTAGCTCGTTTGAACATGTTATAGAAGATTGTTTTATGTTGCTAGCTAAGCTTCAGGAAAGATGAGGACCTCAGCAAAACCCACAAGTGAAACTTGTTATCTCTCTAGGAGTCCTTATTAGGTTGTAGCTTGAAGAATCTTGGTAAGTTAAAGTGTGAATGATTTGGTGTTTTTTGTTTGGATCAAATGGGAAATACTGACCTATTGGATTTGTATAAAGACATTCAAATGTGTACAACCAGATGAGACAATGATCTCAAGAATCAATAATCATATAGATAGCTTACTGGTGGGTGAAGAAGTCTATTCTTATTAACCAGAACACACATGTGATGGGTTAAATAAGATAGTGTTGATTAATTATTAATTCACAGTTTATGAATCGACAAGCAATTAAGATACACATAGATCAATAACAACCATGAAAGTACAGGGAAAGAGAGAAATGGAAATCTGACATCAACAAATGAGAGAAACTTGTGATCTGTATTATATCATAGAAAAGTTCTATTACAAAAAGGGTGTAGTATCAATCTCTCCAGACTTGAACCCCCTAAGTCATTCAAAACAATAAACTTTATAGTCTTTACAAAGTAGTTTCAGATCCTAAGAAACTAGATCTAGAATACTAAATATACAAAGTCAAAATAGATGCATGAAAATAGGAGGAGATACTATTTAATTGGTCAACATCTTATCTCAATAGGCTTCATGGTCTTCGACAACTGTATTATATCTTCATAGGCTAAAGGATAGGTCAAAATTGCCACCTTGGCAAAATAGGTCAAATTTTACCAAAAATAGGCAAGAAGCCTTATCACTTTCACCTTGTTGGCACCTTCAAAACGAAAACAAAACCTTAATGTTGATGCCTATAATTTGTATTTATCATTAGAAACCCTCCTCGTGGTGTTTGGATCAGAAAAAGTCAGATCTGTGCCAAAATATGCTTCTCTGCCCTGTTCAATGCTTTCAGTGGCTAAAGAGCTAAAATTTGAACCTATAAGCAACCGAAAGCTCTTCTTTTGGTGGCTATGGACAGTTGAAAATGTCCATCTGAGCCACTAAAATCTCTATCTTAAAAATAATCTACAGAATTTGCAAAAATGCCTTTTTTCTTATCTTTTAAAACCCTAAGGCTATTCCTCTGGGACCTCTGCAGGATGAATAGGGTCTGGATTGTCAACAATCTTAGTAGCCTCTTATGCTAGGGTTTCAAGGTCAAGGTGTTCTTTAGGCTGAGGTCTTTGAAGCATTAATTTGACTCTCAACTGCCTATTCTACCTGTTGTGCAATAGTTGCTTAAAATAGTGGAAAATTGTCTTCAACTATCCTGAGATCATTTATTTTTGTCCTTTGTCTAGTTCTTTGAGCCTTGATCGATATGTACCTTTAGTATTTGTGAGTATCTTGGCTTTACTTTTAGTTTGTGAACAAAATAAAAGGTACTTAATAATTCTGGGAATCTCCTCTTTACTGTAATGTTGCGTGCATGAAACATTTGCATACATCATCACAAGTTTGATCAAATCATTTATGTATCCTCTGGTGTTTCTAGGAAACCCAAATGCAACTCCTCCATGATCGATCTAAAGAGTTGATCATTCCATGTCTCTAGGTTATCTTCATATGTGACGACAGAAGGAGGAATGATTTCAGTGAAATTTCATCACATAGATCAATCCCTCCAACAAAGCTTCACGATCCTCTTTTTCTCTTAATCACCTCCGGGAAGAGGGTTGTGAATGATAAAAATCATTTGACATCATCAAGACATGTAAGTCCTATATTAAGATCTGTCCATAATCGAGATTCCTCATTGGATAAAATAGACTATCATTTTTGCATGAACTGCTCAAAAAACCACTTCACCTCTGTATGCACCTTTAAGAATGTAGTTTCCAGTTTTCTGGTGTTGAAGAATCTAGATAATAGATAATCAATCTTATTGTTAATTTTTGAGCGCAAGACACTTCAAACACAGATGGAAATGAAAAAGTTTGGTGCTTTGCATTATTCCCTATGTATCGAGTCGTGAATTAAATCATGGTTGGATGCGCTGATATGAAATGATCCTCCTTATATGAACAGGCTCCTTCTCTTCGTGAATTGGCACTCATTCTTCCATGTGAAACAGCTTCATAACAAAACTAGTTCGAAAAGATAGATACAAGGTAATGATATCGGGCTTGGTGCTATGCTGGGCTTTGGGATGAATATTTTTGTGACATGTGCTTAGCTATGGTCTATTGCATGTCTCTTCCTGAAACATATTTGACACCTATGATCAATCACTTGGCATCTGTATCATTAACATG
>JASDQU010309440.1:82181-97410 GCA_032191745.1 Picea mariana
TTTTGTATTCACTTTGAATTATAATACACTCATCCCTTCACTTTATTATTTACCTTTTAAAATCTCTTAAACCACTTTGATTACTTTGACCTTTTGGGGCTTCTGGATGACATATGAGGGTCCTCCAACTTCGTAAGGCCATAACTCTCAAACCGTGAGGAGTTATGTGACGTTATACATATCACCAGAAATGGCATGACATGTACTATCCATATATAATAGTATTATCTAAAAATATATCATAACTCATACCATTACCCATCAAACAAACTTGGGTCCATTACCAAAACTTGGGGTCTCCAACTTCTCATGGCCATAACTCTCTAACCGTGAGGAATTATGTGATGTTCCACATACCACCATAAATGACATGACAAGAACTATCCATATAGAATATTTTCCCTAACAAATTCACTTTAATTCATCTCATTATTCCATAATTAAGCATGGGTTATCTTACTCCACAAAGCGTCTTCCCGTGAGGGCTTTCACCATAAGGGGACCACTTTGGAGTTCATCCATATTTACTTCTTATCAACCATGAAAAAAAAATAATGAGTCATANTTTACATAAAACACTATTGGGTCCATTACCCAAAACTTTGTGCTACGGGTCTTTCTTCAAGGGTTGACATCAATGACAACCAACCTTAATCAACAGGTATGACTCAGAATTTTGTAACTACCTTCTTATTCGAAAGTCAATATCCTTCAGTAGATCAAGCATTACATATTGTGAGACAGAAAGTATTCGAGGAGGTATCTAGGCTCCTTTTGGAGCAAGATGAGGATGAATGGACTACGCCTCTCCAGAAACTACAAGGCTATTACAACATCAACGCTGATGAAGACGATGATCCAAGGAAGGAGAACATCGTAGAAAAAGAAGGCCAGAGAGATGTAGGACCAAGAGTTGATTTACCATTTATTGGACAACCAATTAAAATTAATAAAGTTAATATTGGAATAGATAAGACACCAAAGTTTGCAAATGTTGGAGATTATTGGGATGCTGCTACCATTGACAAAATTATAGAGTTACTGCATGAATATTAGGAATTTTCTCCAACCAAGCTCACTGATATGAAGGGAATTAAAGGACCTATGGGAGAGATGAGGATTACTTTAAAGCCATATTCTAGTCCAGTCAAATAGAGACCATACAGAATGAACCCTAAATAAAAGTAGAAAGTGAAAATTGAGCTCGACAGAATGCTGGAAGTAGGGATTATAGAACCTGTTGAAGAATCAGAGTGGAATAGCCCTATGGTGGTTCAAGACAAGAAGACAGGAGAGATTAGGATATGCATAGATCTCAGGAAGATGAATGATGATTTTTTGCATGAACCCTTCCCTACACCATTCACTGACGAAGTGTTAGATAATGTGGGAGGCCAGGAAGTATATTCTTTTACAGATGGATTTTTAGGATACCATCAGATCCGGATTGCCAAGTAAGATTGCCATAAGACCACATTTGAAAAATAATGGGGGTCCTATCAGTATACAGTGATGCCATTTGGATTGAATAATTCCCCAGCCATCGTTTCCAGGGTGGTGGTCGAAGAATTCAAGGAATTTCTGCATAAATTTCTAGAAGCATATTTTGATGATTGGACTATTTTTAGTTTATTAAAGAATCATATTAAATGTCTAAGGCTAATGTTTGATAAATGCAAGAAGTGTCAAATTGCTTTGAATCTGAAGAAGTGCATATTCTTCTCACCATTTGGAGTGTTGTTAGTTCATATTGTATGCAAGCAAGGATTTTTGGTAGATCCATCCAAAATTGCCATTATAGTTGATCTACGCCCTCCTACTTCAGTAAAACAACTGCGCACTGTGCTGGGACACACAGGATAATAGAGGAATTTCATCAAAGGATATACTTAGATCACAACACCCATGGAGAAACTTTTGAAGAAATATTGTCAATTTAGTTGGACAGAATAATGCCAGTAGAGCTTCGACACACTGAAATAGAAAATGGTTACTGAGCCTATTCTAGTTTTTCCAGATTGGACCAAGGAATTTCATGTGCATACCGATGCGTCTTCCATTGCTTTAGGAGTTGTGTTAGCACAACCTAGAGGAGGATATATTGACCACCCGTTAGCCTTTGCTAGCAGGAAGCTATCAACTGTTGAGATTAATTACACCACCATTGAGCAAGAAGGGTTAGCCATGGTGTATGCATTACAAAAATTTTGCCACTACTTGTTGGGAGGACACTTTAAAATGTTTACTAATCACTCTGCACTGAAATACCTAGTCAACAAGCAAGTGTTGGGAGGAAGGACATGCAGATGGATTTTGCTATTTCAGGAATATTATTTTGAGATCATAGTAAAACCAGGGAGAATAAACAAAGGCCCATATCACTTGTCAAGGTTGGAACATGGTGAAGAGCCGACCAGTTTGGAGGTTGAACTGTCAGATGCATAGCTACTAGCCATTAGAAATATCGATGACCACTTCACAGAGATATTATAGTTCCTATCAACAAGAATGACACCTAGTGAGTACACAATTCCTCAAAAGAAACAACTAGTAGTGCACGCTACAGAGTTCTCTCTTATAGTTGAATATCTATAGAATATGGGACCTGATGAGGGATTAAGAAGATGTGTTATTGAGGAAGAACAACCACTAATCCTCATAGAAACTCATGAAGGCATCGTAGGAGGAAATTAACTAGGGAAAGCAACTGCACAAAAGGTTCTTAGAGCTGGCCTTTGGTGGCCTACCTTACACAGAGATGTTAAAGACTATTACAGAGCCTGCGATGTATGCCAAAGTGTTGGGAAAACTTCTAGAAGAGATGAAATTCCACTAGCACCACAGCTAACCCTACAATCATTTGAGAAATGGTCCATTGACTTCGTTGGACCTATAAACCCACCAGGAAAGCATACAGGAGCAAGGTACATAATTACAACAATAGAATACTTCACCAGATGGGTGGAAGCAAGAGCAGTTAAGGACTGTAGTGCAACTATAGTTGCACGCTTCATAGTGGATGACATCATAACCAGATTTGGATGCCCAAAGATCCTTATGAGTGATCAAGGTACACATTTCATCAATAAGACAGTTGAAGCCTTGACTAAAGAATTTGCAGTCCACCATCAGAAGAGCACACCATACCATCCACAAGAAAATGGGATAGTTGAAGCATTCAATAAGATCTTGGAGACAACGTTGATGAAGATTTGCAGTGTGAACATGGATGATTGGGATCTAAGAGTACCAACAGTATTATGGGCTTATAGAACCACTTGTAAGAAGATGACAACGCAGACACTTTTTAATTTGGTATATGGTCTTGAAGCTGTTGTTCCAATGGAATATCTAGTACCAAGCCTAATAATTGTTTCCTTTACAGATATGGATGACCCAGGCATTGTTCAAGAGAGGCTTGCACAGTTGGTTGAATTGGAGGAAGATACATTTATTGCAGGATTCCATCAGCAAATTCAAAAGGAAAGAGAGAAGGACTATCATGACAGGCACTTCAAGAAGAAGGCATTTAAACAAGGTGATATAGTACTGATATATGACAGTGATTTCATCAAACATCCTAGGAAGTTCAGAACACATTGGCTAGGGCCATATGAGATCGATTATGTTACAGAGAGAGGATTTGCGCAATTAAAGACTCTGAATCAAGAGTGGAAGGAAGGATTAGTGAATGGGATCTGGTTGAAATTGTACTATGACAACTAGCTACCCCGCAGTTCCTAGTAAACGCAAGAAGAAAAGGGTCTAGGTACCAGGTGCAGTTGAAACTGGGTACCAGACACAGAAAAGACAGTTTGCACAAGGAGGAAAAGGAGGCAAAGAGCATAAATCAGAGGCTCTCCACTGCACAGTCTAAAATTGAAGTGAAATAGGAAGATAAGATCTGAAGTGCCTCAGGAAGAGTCACAGGTGAGTGTTGGGGGCCTGTTGGCCCTTGGGTATGGAAGTACGTGAAGATCAAGGAAGAAAAAGGAAAATGTGAACTTCGTGGAAGACACAACGACTGTTACTGGGTCAAAGTGAGAAAAAGAGTAGGAAAGATGGAGTGAAGCCCAAGAAATAAAGTCATTGGATGAGGAGATCGAGGATGACAGATCATCAAGAAAGAAGGATCGTGGAAAAATCAGCAAGTGGAAAATCCACGGTTAGATTCTTTGGAACACCGTGTGAGAAGGAAGGAAAAATAGGCTGGCAAAGCCCTAAAAATATGGTTCAAGTTGACCTAGGGTTTTAGACACCTATGGTTTTGGTATCTAGGGTTTCAGACACCTAGGTCTCGACCTAAGGATGTTGGTGAGTGATTGTAATGTATAAATAAAGGTCACGTGGACCTAGTTTGGGTTGGTACAATATTATTGTCGATCTAGTGGTATCGGGTTGTTGTTATCATTATTGTTGGTTGTTGTGAGAGATTATTGTTGAGAGAGAGAGAAGCATTGAGTGAGAGATCCTTATGGTATTGTAGGATCTTCATATGGGTTCGAATATCAACCTTGCAGTTGGGTGCACATGGAGGGGAGAGAAAGAGAGGAGAAGAAAGAGGATCTACTAGCTAAGAGCGCATACAAGAACTATATGTTTTATCTTAATATATTATAAAGCACAGTTCTGTGGATGTAGCCCTAGAGAGAGGGTGAACCACGTATATTTTGTGTTGTGTGTGATTGGTATTCTTTCTCTGTCATTGATATACTATGATCATCTTATTGTTTTAGATCTGATAAGTAGATGTGAAAAGTAGATCCAAGGTGATAAGTGATATATGAATGTTGTGTTGTTATTGTATTAGATCCACTTGATATTCCCCTTGGTTGTAGACATATCTGTCCTACAACCCCCTCATAACTACTTTGGTTAAGACTGCATCTACTTCGCAGGTGTTGCCAAAAGGGCCAATAGTTAGGGCTTGTTGGTGCGCTCTTGGAGCTAAACCTTGGGTTTTCCCCTGTGCCAACAATAGCTGAATATGAAGCTCTGGTATTGGGATTGAGGGTTTCCAAAGACATGGCCATTGATTTTTTAGTAGTTTTTGGTGATTCTGAGTTGGTCATCAACTAGGTAAGGAGTATCTATCAAACTAAGCAACATAGTCTCAAGCATTACATAAAAGAGGTAGCAGACCTGATCGATAATTTGTTTCTAGCATTTAACCTCTCTTTCATTCCCAAAGAAAAGAATCAGAAAGTTGATTCTATGGCCTTAGTTGCCAACACGTTCATGCCTCCCATTGGTCCAAATATTAAATATTAGGTGGAAATCAGACATAGAACAACCATACCAAACAACATAAAGCATTGGCAAGTCTTTAGTGATGATTTAGAGTTGTAGATATTTCTTCACACCATTGATGAATTCTCCAATATCTCAATTGATCAAGAAATTCAAGAAGATGAAAATGAGAAATTAGAGGATCAAAAATCTTCTCACCTGCTGAAGACAGTGACTAGTCATGATATTGTGGAGCTGAAAACCAATCATATTCCAAAAGGACTAGTGTCGTTGCAAAGATTGTTCGACAGTAATGATTTTTACAAAGTAACTATCACGGAGAATCAAGAAGAGGTGACAAAGTAAAATATTGGGACCACTGAGAATCCCAAGATCATCAAGTTTTCCAAAGCATTGGCTGCAGAACAAAAAGACAGGTATGTCAATCTCATTAAAAATTTTGTTGATACTTTTGCATGGTCCTATGAAGATTTGAAGACATTTGATACTGACATCATCCAACACAAGATCCCTCTAAAATCTAGCTCCAAGTCACTCAAAAAGAAAATTCAACAATTTAATCCCATGTTAATGTCCATAATTGAGAAAGCTAAAAATAATGTTGCATGCCAAGATTATTGTACCATTGAGGTATTCAAATTGGGTGGCCAACTTAGTACATGGGAGGAAGAAGAGTGGGGAGATACACTTGTGTGTTGATTTCAAAAATCTAAACAAGTGTTCCTTGAATGACAATTACCCCCTCCCCAAGATGGACCATATTCTACAGAGGGTGGTAGGTGCACACATAATTTCCTTGTTGGATGGATACTTTGGTTATAACCAAATAGCAGTATGTGAGGAAGATAAATAAAATACATCATTCACCAACCCATGGGGAACATTCATGTATGACAAGATGCCCTTTGGGCTCATGAACACAGTGGCCAATTTTCAGAGGGCCATGGACATTGCTTCATGGGGGAAAAAGACAAATTTATGGTCATATACTTAGATGACATTACCATTTTCTCCAAGTCTCATGAGGAACATTTACAACATTTGAAGTAGGTTTTCAAGAAATGCAGGAGGTATGGGATATCTCTCAATCCTAGGAAGTCTCATTTTTCCATGCCATAAGGGAATCTCATGGGCCACATAATATCAGAGGGAGGCATACAAATTTATCCAAAGAGAGTTTGTGCCATTCAAAAAATTGATATTCCTAGAAATAAAAAGGTTGTTCAGTCTTTTATTGGTAAGATAAACTTCCTCGGACACTTTTTTCCGAATTTTGCTGAAATTCTGAAGCATATTACTAACATGTTGAAGAAAGATGTTTTGATAAAATGGTCCTTGGAGGAGAAATCATCTTTCCAAACAATCAAGAAAGCTTTAGTTGAAGAACCTGTGTTGGTCAGCCCTGAATATACCAAAGAATTCTTCATTTTCTCCTTTGCCTCAGAGGAAACAATTGTTGTTGTACTACTATAGAAAAATGAGGAAGGGCATGAGCAACCAATAGCCTTTTTTAGCAGAGCCCTCCGAGATGTTGAGCTCAAGTATGATAAATTAGAAAAACAGGCTTATGCACTAGTCAAAGCACTCAAGGCCTTCAGGGATTACATGCTACAGTCTAGTGTAACGACCTTTGTTCCTAGCAGCAGTGTCAAAGAGATTTTGGTCCAGCCAGACAGCGAGGGGAAAAGAGGAAAATGGGTTATCAAGCTGTTGGAGTATGATTTGCACATAAATCCCACCAATATGATCAAGGGGCAAGGACTGGCCAAGTTTCTATCAGAATCAAACTGCAAGGTGCTATAGTTACATCAAATATTCACCCAATCAGATGCACACATCATACATCTTGGACAAGACAACTTACAGATATTTGAAAATTATTCCTCTTCACCTTAGTATAAAAACATCATCTATTTTCTACAAAATTTTGAATGTCCACCAGATGTGAAGAAGACAAAGGCCACGTCTCTCAAGTTGAAAGCCATCAAATTTTGCATTTCAAGCTACAACTTGTATTGGAGATATCCTACTGGCATCTTGTTAAGATGCCTTGATGAAAATAAAGCTACACAAGTCATAGAAAAAATGAAAAGAGGAGTGTGTGGAGGGAACCAACATTGGAAAGCTACAACGCTTAATATTGTGAGGGTAGGACACTATCGGCCCCCCCTTTTCTCTGATGTGTTTTCCAATGTTAGAGTCTGCAATGAATGTCAGACTTTTGTAGGGAAACAAAAGTTATTATCACTACCCTTGAAACCTATCAAATCTAGTAGTCTATTTCAGCAATGGGGGTTAGACTTCATAAGAGAAATAAATCCACCCTCAAGTGGAAAACACAAGTGGATCCTAACTGCCACTGACTACTTCACCAAATGGATTGAGGTTGTTCCCACCAGAAATGCTACTGACAAGGTAATCATGAATTTCCTGGAAACTAATATTTTTCCAAATTTGGTTTCCCCAGCAAGCTTGCAACATAAAATGCCCAAGTAGTCAAATCCAAGGCCATGATTTATTTCTGTGGCATCCACAAAATTTCCTTGACACATTCCACACCCTATTACCCTCAGGGGAATGGCCTGGTAGAATCATCAAACAAGACTCTCATCAGGATCATTGAAAATTTGTTGACTGAAAGAAATAAATCCTGGGACTCTAAACTCAAATATGCCTTATGGGCTGATAGGATCAGCACTAAGAATTCTCTGGAAACCTCACCATTCCATCTTGTTTATGGCATAGACGTTGTTTTTCCTACTCAACTTGGTATACCAGTGTTGAAATTCTTGCAAGAGGATATTGAGGAACCCAATGAAATCCAATGGAGGATCTTCTAGATTATAGAAGTTCAGAAGAGAAGAGAAGCACTTGATCAGAAAACAGAGGCATACCAAAGAAAGATCAAATCATCCTTTGATAACAAAACCAAGAAGGAAATTTTTCAGGAAGGTGAACTAGTTTTGAGGTGGGATGCTAGAAGGGATGACAAGTCCAAGCATGGTAAATTTGACAACCTCCGGTTTGGCCCTTTTAAGGTGATTGTAGTTTTGGACAACAAAACGTTCATTCTGCACAATATATATGATACAAAGGTCTTTGGAGGCCCAGTAAATGGGTGCTTCCTGAAACACTATTTTGTTTAAGGATGGGGGAAGGCTCCCCTTGTACCATAGACGCTTTCCTTTATTATTTCTTTTGATTAGTTAGTTGTTTGTGAATAAATACTCCATAGCCCAACAAGGAACTTGGGTGTAGTTTTAGTTTTTAATTCAATAAAATGCATGTTTGAGGGACAATATCAGATACGTTGGGATGACAAAAACAAATGAGGGTAAGTGATGAAAGGTAAGAGAATTTATCTAATCTAAAGGCACCAATCTACAGCTCTTAGCACCTCCTAGGGACAAGCTATCCCCAGTTGGAGCCAATGTTGTGACCTAGGTCTCCATCACCTGTCTCTCCTCTCTTTTATGTATTCCTTCATCAACTTTTTCCTTTTTCTAGTTGGTTAAGTCATTTTCCCATTACTGAGTGACTTGGTTCTTGTTTTCTTCTTTCCTTATTGAGTCTTTGCACATTTCATTTTCTTTCTTTCTTGAAGGATGAAACATACATCATGTTTGGTTTGAATTAATTGTCATCACATTTTCCATCGATTGAGCTCACCACATGTTTCCCAATCATTTTTGTATGTACAGGGAATTCCTGTTCACGCAACGCAACAATCTAGAACAACAATTTTGGGCTCAGATTGTGGGAATGAACAGGGAAATTTTCAACGATAAATATCTATGAATAAAATCATATCAACAACCGTAATTCATTGCAGGAACGCAGAATTGCGTGGATTTTAACACCAAGAGTCGCCAAAAGACCCAAAGAGAATCCGGGCCATTCATCTTCCATGACACGCGGTGACAGATCATCTACATCGATGATTTTCACTTCAGGATTTTTCCAAGCACAAACATTCGAAACTCCCGAAGAGCCAAAGACCCGAAGTCCCAAAGTGAATCAAGACCATACATGAACATAGACACATAGAAGTAGATCATCCACTTCGGGAGTTTTCCTCCAGGATATTTTCAGGTTTCACATTCTAAAGTCCCGAAGAACAAAAGACCCGAAGTTTCAAAGTAAATCTATACCATCCATTAGACGGGACACGTGGCGACAGATCAGTTACTTTGGTGATTTTCCTTTGGGATTTTTCCAAGCACTAACATTTGAAACTCCTAAATCTCGAAGCCCGAAGTGTTGAAGCACGTAGAAACCATCAGTTGAGACACATGGAACACTCATGATGCATGACACATGGAATTTGTCTCAGGTCATTTGGTTGTGTCATTCACCCATTTCCACATGACACATGTCACCTTTATCTCCAAGACACATCATCATCTGTGACATCATACAACATCATCTCACCACGTCACTTTGGCGATTTTCCTCTGGGAGATCTTCACGCTTAATATTTGAAACTCTCGAAGCCCAGATCTCCAAAGAGAATTTGGGTTGTTCATCCATCATGACATGTGGCAAAAGATCATTCACTTCAGTATTTTCCTCTGAGAGATGTTCCATGTTTCACATTCAAAACACCTGAAGCCTGAAATCCTAAATTGAATCTGGACCATTGATCCCAGGTCAATGAGAATTGTCAATCCTTGCAGGTAAATTTCACAAAGATATAGGATCATAGTCATATCGACAACTATAGTTCATTGTGGCAATGCAAACTGCCCAGACATTAATTTTCCAGAGCGGTCCCGCAATTTAAACCATGGTATTTCTGGAAGGGTACGTGGCAGCTTCTCGTGAATTGAGGGCCCAAAGGAGGTCTGGATCCAAACCACCCTCAACTGCTCACATACATGCCATCGTTCAACAAAGAGCTCTGCTTTGTCACTCCGAGGCCTATTTTCGGCCACTTAGTTCCTCCATCACATGCATCAGTTCTGCTGCAGAGACAATAGGAGTTTTATTTGATTAAGTCCATCATTTTCCTAGATTAGATGCAAGAGTGGTCTTCTGTGTGTGATAAGAACCACTCTTGCTGATTTATTCTAGTATCTTAGTGAAGTTAAGATTTTTTTTTACAGATAGTTCCCTAGATCGAGGTCTCAATCCCCTAAGGACGAGAGCTTCTGCAACTCTTTTAAATAGTTATTTTTTTGATATTGAAAATGTCATATTTTTTTACGAAGGAACAATAGTACAACAGACTGGTTGGACCTGTTCTATGAATGGTTTAAAGATATCTACCTGGTGAACATACTTTTGATGACGGTGTTTTGTTCAACTCTTCATGTGTTTTCATTCCTATCTTGAATACAGTTTTTATTTGTGCAACATACATTTCATTTCCTTTCAGCTATTGTATGACTTATTTTTACCGATATACAATTTGTCAAACAACTAATGCTTTGGTGAATATTTTTTTTCTACAACCTATGGGAATTATTATGTTTTGATACATGTTTGATGTCCTGAAATGATATTTTAAGTATTGAACTTCTTGCAGTAGATTATTGATTGAGTATTTGTTGTTTCCCTCCATTTTCTATAATTTCATTGGTCTGTCATTAGTGTGCCATCAGCCAAGGAGGGTCGTTATCCATAGCGTTCTTCCAGCCCAATATTTCCTTTGTCTTGATAGAATAACCCTCTGACTAACCAACAAAACTTCAAGAAACAATCATTCTAAACTGATAGGCAGCCTAGATTTTCCCTTTAGCAGTCAAGTGTAGACCTTAGGACCAACAACAAGAATGAGGTAAAGTAAAGGGGATGATTTTTCCAGGTTCCGGCAATGTATGATGATGCAACAAGGTTGCTACAATATTAAAGGTATGTTTATATGCATATTTTGAAGGTTATATCTTGGTGATGGTATGGTATATTTTGGTTTATTGTTGAGGCATATCATGAGTGATATGACACATGTCTGAGGAACATAGCTTATGGATGTTGGCACATGTTTGGTACATATTTTAGAGTCATATATTGATGAGGTTATGGTACATGCTTGGTGATATTAGTACATGATGATACACATATTGGTGATGTTATGGTTCATGGTTTGATTCACAGTTTTTGATGCATACCTCACCCTATACCAAGGTCCGCGTGACCTCTCGGTCTAGGATTATTCTAGTCGGGAGATGGAATTATCTCACGGGCTCCCTTTGAGCCCAAGATATTAATGAACAGGTCCTTAAAATCCTTCTTCTCGAGTGTAAATTTTTCTTTTCGGGAGTCCCCAAGCGCTTACAAAGCCTCCCCGGAGACTGAGGGCCAAAATAGTGGGCCAAAGTTGTTTCCTCCAAAATTTTCGAGACTTCGAGACTTTTCTATCCTCTTATATAAATACAAAAATTATGTGAACTATCGAACACTAAGAGATTAGATCAACGATCCATGATGAGTGTTGATATCAATAGCTCAAATTACATTTTTCAGGCTTTGAGGATTTTTTATCACACCAACACACAAACAACACCCGTGAATTGTTGATCGTCAAAAAGGAGCAGATCAGACGGTTCCTATTCTTCCACCATCAATGACTCTTAGCATTTGTCGCACTCTAGGCTTCGAAAATTTCTTCACAATTCATTTTCCACAAATACCTTGGATCACCAAAAAGGTAATTTCACTGAGTCTTAGATCGATGGTCCACAATGCTTCGACCGACGAATGGTCCAGATCAATTCCCTTTGGGCTTCGACGATTTTCTTTGGTCGTCGAACAACACAACTTCTAGTATCTCCTAACACTGAAACGTCGAACGATTATCCTTCCTCCACATGTCCCCTTCTAGATCAATGACTAGGATTCCTTCTGGGATTTTGGGATTTTCTCCCTGTCTATACAATGACATAAAATTGTCGAAGTGCCAAGTTCCCAAATTGCAGGATCTTGCACCACATGTCCTCTCCAACAGACGACTAGGATTGACTCCGGCCTTCGGGACTCTGCGAGCCTTCACAACAATGCCTCTATTTCCTCTGGAGTGTCGGACCTTTGAATATGCTTCCACGTGTCTTCCTTGTAACTAATGGTCCTGATCAACTCTAGACTTTAGGACACTGGAGAGGTCGACCTTATCTTCCCATTATTCTCTAGGAGCACCTATCCTCTGGATCTTCTAATATGTTGACACGTTTCCTCTCTAATGGATGACCCAGATGAACTTTGGGTCTCTGGGACTTTGGGGGTTCCTCCACTCCTAACTTCTTCCAAAGTGCTAATCCATTGGAGTACACGATATGCTGACATGTGTAGTCAGACTTTGGATAGCCACGATTCACTATGTTCTTCGGGACTTCGGGGGTCCCGATTTCTCCACATGCTAAATCTTTCGAATGCGCGAAGTCCGAAGGACTTTTACGATTAAAAATCACGTAACTCCTCTTGATCCAATGACTATCCTATCTCATGAAACCTACCAAATTGATCTTGACCATAGATCTTTGATTCTCGATAACTCCTCCTTTAAACTTGATCCATGACTTCTCCAAACATTTGAAGTCTTAAATACTTATAGTTTTAAACTGCACGCTTCTTCTCTATATCTAAGGGTGATGAAAGACCATGGATCCTCCTAAACATATCTCCATTGTTAAAATTTTAAACAATGAATATTCTCCTCCTCGAAGATTCTAATCTCTATCCTTCCTAATCTTGACTGCATGAGATATATAGGATCCCTGGCACCCTCATGTGCACTCCTGTGCACTTTCAGGATTTTGACTTAGAAATTTTATTATTCCTTCCTTATGTAATCTTGTGCTCGCTATCTCTTCTGAGATTTTTTCCTTGAGGTATTCCAGACCTTTCGTGCACTCCTTGTATCCTTTGAACTTCTAGGAAGTTATTGACTTAGATATTTTTGAAAACATTTACCTTACACACTCCTTGTGCTCATCCCCTCTAGAAATTATTTAACACTTAAACAAAGTCTTTTCCCGATGCACTCCTTGCATGGTTCTTCTCAAATCATTTCTCTCCACTAAACAGTTGTGCACTCTCTACACTTCCACTAAACAAATGTGCACTCCTTGCACTTCAACTAAGAAATTGTGCACTTCTTTCACTTCCACTATAAATTCATGTTATCTCTCCTGAGCTTCTGAGTCTAACTCGACTTTTCCTACTCACTCTTTGTGGGCTCTATGCACTCCTTGCACTAGGAATCTCAAAAGCGAAAAAAAAAGTGAAACTTACAGAAACATTCAAAGGTTTCCACACTTAAACATGAAAAACATATCCATGCATAAAAGATACATAAACTGAATCTCCTTCTTCTCATCTAATCCTACTTTATCATCCATCATGTAAGGGTATAGGTCTGCAACATTGAATATGGGTGATATTCTCACATCCTTTGACAGCTCAATCTCATATGCATTTTCATCAAATTTTCTAAGGATTTTACATGGTCCTATTTTCTTCATCTTTAATTTGTTATATGTTCCCCTTGGGAACCTCTCTTTCCTCAGGTGTTCTAAAACTTGATCTCGAACTTTTAAATGAAGCTCACTCCTTTTTTGATCAACTTGGATTTTATACTTCTGAATGCTCTCCTGCAGCTGTCTCTTTATCTAATCATGAAGCTTCTACATCTCTACAAGAAAGTATTATGCTCCTGCACTTCTGAACTCATCATGTTTCAAATCCACTAACTTCGAAATTCCTCTCGGATGCATTCCATACACTATTTGAAATGGAATTTTTCGAGTGCTTATGTTTGGAGAATCTTGATAAGAAAACTCTGCCTGGGGCAGAATATGATCCCACTTGTTATGATGTTCAGTGACCAAACTCCTCAACAAATTTCCTAAACTCTAATTTACCACCTTAGTCTTTCCATTTGTCTAAGAGTGATATGTTGAACTGAAGGAAAAAAAAAAATCCCATCCTTTTCCATAGGGTTCTCCAAAAGTGTCCCACGAACTTGGTATCTCTATCTGACACTATACTCCTTGACAAGCCATGCAATCTCATAACTTCCTTGGAAAATAAAATGGCTATCTAAGTGGCATCACTGATTTTCTGTCATGGTATGAAATTTTCCATCATTTAAAATATGTCAACCACAACAAATATGTAACCTCTCCTCCTCTAGGTTCTTGGCATTCCAAACACAAAATCCATGCTTGTTGCATCCCATGGCCTATCCGCAATGGGCAATGGTTGATACAAACCAGTGTTTTGATGCTTCCCTTTTGCATGGTCGAAAAATCTACATCTGTCCACAAATTTATTCACATCATATCTCATACCTGGCCAATGGTATGAAGAAATCAGTTGTGCATTAGTCTTTTCATGGCCGAAATATCCATCCAATCCTCCATTGTGTTTTTATTTCAACAGGTTGTCTCATATTGAGCATTTTGGAATACAGAGTTGGCTTTCTTTGAACAAAAATACACATTGAATTATATACTCTATCCACTGAATTATGTCCCTTAGTAAAGGGTTCTCACATGCTTCATAATCCTCCTTAAAATATGGATCTTCATGATACATTTCCTTAAGGTGTTCAAACCCTAAGGTCTCCACTTGAAATTCATGCATAATCAGACATCTCCTGCTCAAAGAATCAATAACTTTGTTAGGGCTACCACTAATGTTCTTAATAACAAAAGTAAAATTCTACATTAATTCTACCCATTTAGCATGTCCTTGGTTCAATTCTTCTTGTCTGGTTATGACTTGTAAAGCCTGATTATCATTGTACAAGACAAATTCCTTTGGAATGAGATAGTGCCTCAACTTTTTCAGATCTTGTATTACATCATAAAACTCCTTATCATATGTAGAATATTTTATGTTAGTTCCATTCAAATTCTCAATAAAATAAGCAATAGGCTTATTGTCTTGGCTCAAGGCTACACCAATAGCTACTCCACTTGCATCACACCTCACTTGAAATATCTTCTTGAAATCTAGAATAACCATAATAGATTGTTCT
>JASDQU010309440.1:107858-124557 GCA_032191745.1 Picea mariana
GATGTTGGTAAATATTGATGATTCATAGTTTATGAGTAGTTGACACATGATTGGAACATACTTGGTACATGGTTGGATGCACTTGGTTATGGTACAGGTTGATTACAGGTTGGTGCATGGTTGATGCACTTGTTTATGGTACAAGTTGATTACAGGTTGGTGCATGGTTGATGCACTTGTTTATGGTACATGTTGATTACAGGTTGAGGTACAAGTTGATGCATGGTTTAGACTTATTGGTATAGGTTTATAGCAATATATCTCATAGTGATAGTGTGACAGTGGTTCCATCATTCTACTTCTACTTCAGGGAGGCAGGACGGGGCAAGGACAGGTGGTTGTATCCACCTTCCGGTTGTAGCCGAAGAACATTGGGGGTTGTAGCCTCCTTCTAGTTATAGCCATAGATTTGGGGAGTTGGAGCTTCCCTCAGGTTGTAGCCTGAGAAACTAGGAGGTTGGAGCCTCCTTCCAGTTGCAGCTGAAAACAAAGGAAGTTGGTGCTTCCAATGAATGTAATTCTTCAAGACATATAAGAAAAATCATTCCGTGGTTTTCTCCCGATTTGGGTTTCCACGTAAAACACTGGTGTACTATGCATGTGTGTGATTGTTTATTTATTATTGCTCATTATTGGATAATAATTCTACATTGATATAACATTTGAAGAAAACAGATTATAATTACGTTATTACTGATTCACCCCCCCTCTCAGTAATCCAACACGAATGGTGGGAAATAGAGCATGTAGAGGAATATTACATTACAGGGAATGATCTCAATGTTGGACAGACCTACCACACTTAGAGGGGGGGTGAATGAGTGTGGGGCTCTTTTTCCAAAAACTTCCCTCTTACACAAAGCTCATTAGTTAGCATTCAACATTTTACTCATTACTCATTGCTGTCATTTATGACTAGTTAGATGTGAATACATATCAACAACATATATCGAAAATATATCATCAATAAGTCATCACCACAAGGAACACAAAGAAGAAAATATGTATGTACAATTTTCTTTTTATTACGGACTACAATCCTTGGGGTTTTCAACAAAAATTGAATAGAGTACAACTCTACAAGAGCACCAACTCTATCATGCAAGACTCATCTTACACACTCAACACCAATTGAGATGAGGCAACAATCCTCAACATATATCAATCTGCAATAGGTACACGACCTTTTGGTAGTGCAACACACATATGTATGCGCCCTACCAATAGTACAACCCTCGTGTATACACGCACAAGAAGTAATACAACCTACGTATACCTTCTGAGCTATTAGGGTTTATCCTTTTCATCACATGATCAGATCCTCTACAACCTGCAATCATTTTTTCTTCTGTCTCTTACTGTCCAAACTGACCCACAACCAGTCACAACTCATCCAAGCTCTCCAATAGTCTACTCATTCTCCACAACCAATCAATATGAATGCTATCTCAATCATGTATAAACAACTAGTATACCATAGAAATCATGTCACCTTTGAATCACAAGAGTACTGCTCACTCCATCAACCAACATAGACCACATTACAACAACCATACCTAGAATGCCCTAGAAATTCACAACACAACAAGCAATACTATTCATCAAGACAATAATGTAATCATACTAGTGTCTCAGTGATAGACCTGAGCCCATAGAATGCAGATCTGGAACCTGCTTCAATCTTCAACAACTTGTCATCATCTGAACCAAAAATATCCATGATTTTATCCACTGTACGCTCCCTGTACACTGACAACCCCCATACTGTACGCACCTTGTACATAGACAACTTGCGTATATGCACCCTATACACAGACAACCTGCGTACGCACCATAAAATAGGGTTTTTCTGTAATTTTGATAATTTCACCATCATGATCTCAGACTTGCCGAAACTTCAATGCGTCCATGAGATCCTCTTCACGCTCTCTTTCTTAGAATAGATCTTCAATCATACTTAAGAGATACACACCAAAATGCTCTCACAAGAAGCTCTCATAAGAAGCTCTCCATCAATACTCCAAAAGATATTCTCACAAGAAGCTCTCCATTGATCCAAAAAATGGATGTATTACAAGAGACCATTTCTATCTTATTTATACTTTCATCCTCTAGGTCACTTAACCTATTTTCCTTATTTTTAGGGTTAACCACTTTCCATAAATAGTAAGTTCTCCAATAATTTATCATTTAAATATTCCTTCTTGATTTTGTCACTTCTCTTTATTATTTAAATAATCCACCTTGACTTTGTCACTTTACTTTATCATTTAAATAATGATTTCTTCTTTTAGATCACTTTGACTTCTTTGACCTTGGGGGCTTCAAGCCTTCATATGGGGTCCTTCATCTTCGTAGGGCCATAACTCTCAAACCATGAGGATTTATGTGACGTTCCACATACTACCGGAAATGACATGACAAGCACTATCCAACTAGAATAGTTTCACCAAAAAATACACCGATATTCATCTCATTATTCCATATACAAGAATGGGTCCTCCAACCATTCTTCTAGGATAACTCAATCCGCAAAGCGTCTTCCCGTGAGGGATTTCACCATAAGGGTACAAAATTGGAGTTCATCCATTTGTGCACCTTATCAATCATGATAATACAATAATGAGTCATCTATACATTTTTCCAACAATGCATCATATACCAATGAAACCACATCGATCCATCTTCATCATGTATCAATGAAAACTCATTGATCCATCTTCATCTATGCATTCTCATCAAGGACAATACATATTACATTACATCAATCATCAATTAATCAATCCTTTGACATCAATCAATGACATCAATTAATCAAACCATTGGCATCAATGACTACATGATCCAACAATCTCCCCCTTTGGCATTGATGGCAACACCAACATTGATGTCAATCACAAATTACCAATTATTGATGTCAACATGTAGATAAGGCATGCTCTACATCAATAATCAATGTGACTATATCTCCACATAAATCTCTCCCCATCAATAGACATCAATCACATCAATGTGATTATCTCTCCCCCTTTGACATCAATGGAAAAGGGCCATTCTTCTCTTGGGGTTGCTCCCCCTGCTTGAAATATCCTTAGGGATGCTCCCCCTATCTGAATTCCTTTGATCTTACTCTGAATAATCTATCCCCTTAAGGGATATCACTCTGATGGAATGCTGAAGATACATCGTTCATACTCCCCCTGTGACCATTGCTCCCCTTGGAATTATGCCTTTATGCTTCTTTCTTCAAATATAAAGCTCTTTTCTAGGTATGCATATGATAAATATCTCCTCCTAGAATCATGGGAAGAAGAATGATTCCCCTATATTCTCTGCAAGATGAACAATGTGCTACCATATAACGATCCTTGGACCTGTTCATGCATCAAACTCATTCCATATGAAGAAAAAGATATGTCAACAATGAAATAAATAATCATGAGAAAAATATCAATCAAGTACATCCTGTACAAAAATGTGTGCTCATCATGCACAACTCCTATGTACATCAACATCATGAAATGTGCCAAAAGATATCATCCATGGAATGTTTCAATCATATGCCTCTATCAACATGTCAACATGTGCATCTACCAACATGCCAAAGAATGTGTCATATCACTCATGATATGTCTCCATCATGAACCAAGTATCATAAGCAAATACCAATTGTTGTGATAATCAAGTAATACCAATGGTGTAGTATCATCAGTCATATTCCATATATGAGTGTACCAAAACATGTACACCATCATGCACCAACACCAAAAAATGATGAATCCCATACATGTATGCCAAATCCTCCAAAAAACATGTGCCAATCAACCTGCTAGTAGGTTCCTCTACCAGTGTACTAGAAATGTACCAATCATGCATAAACTATAGATCATCAATGATGTACAACATTATCATCTCATCAACTCACCAATCACATGTCCCAATGTGTAGCCCATACATATGCCAAATGCATGCATCAAATTTTCCAACAAGTAAGCTTCCAATAATACATCATCAAGATATATCACATAACCAAGGTGCCATAACTTCACTGTTATAACCAACATTGTTCTTCAACAGAAAAAGCATCAATCCATACTCATGGGTTAGTGCCATGCACCCAATATTTTATTTTACATCATCACCTTACATAATCCAATATACAATCATGAGAACCTACAACAAACAATGTCAGAACCTGCAATAAACCATGTCAAACCCTACAACACAGAGTTATACCATCACATCAAACTGCAATCCCTGTGCATAGCACTTTTCCTTAGGCTTCATCACATGTACACGGTCTGCTTCACAAAACCTCGTGTATGTACGTGACCTATACAAGGTCAGCCTGTGTATGTACGTGACTGTCACCACTGTCACCCACATATGCCTCAGTAGATGATACTTTCGAACTTCCCTCCAGTCTTACATTCTGTTCCGGTTGCTCTGTCTTCTTTACCCACTTCTGTAGATGTCCTTGCTCCTCAAAACTTTAGCTCTTAGCATCCATCTTTTCAAATAGGTCTCCCTTCCTTACTTCATTCCTTCTTCTAGCCATGCTATGTGAAGTCCTCATCATGGAATTTCTTTTGTGTTCCAWCACTCCTGGGATTTGTGGCCAAATCCACTACGTTTGTAGCATCTAATGGTGTTACAGTGAACAACAATGTGTCCTACTTGATCACATCTCCAACACCTCATGGTGTTATAAAATATTCCATTATATCTTCTTTCATAAGATCTACATTCAAAAGCTTTGTGACCATATTCATTACATGAATAACAATGTCCATGAAAAATATTTTCATACCTTTGCTTTGGTGTCCCAAGATAGCTTCTTGATGTCTTCCTTGTTTTGTTCTTTTGAATTTTTCCTTGCCTTGTGTAGATGGTTGCTTTGCAACATTGTCTTCCTTCTTTGATGGACTTACCTCATGCTTCTTTGAGGTGCTTGCTTCAGCATGTGTAGATTCTTCTTTCCATCCAAGACCTGATTTATCATATGGTGATCTTTGACTTTCCAAGATCTCATCCAAGATTTTTGAGCTATTCAAGAATTTATTTGACTTCTCCACTTTCTTTCTAAGATCAACAATTTCAACTTCTAACTTATCACATGACTCTTCATTTTCATTAATTTGATTCTTCAAAAGTTCTTCTACCCTTTTGGCTTCTTCAATTTGGGTCTTGAGATGAATCATAGGTTCAAAACTTTTGCTAATCTGATCATCTACCTTCATATATTATTTTTCATTCTTTAGTCTTGTGATCTCTTCTTTCTTTTCTTTCAATTTAGTCTTATTGCTCTCTTCTTGTTCTTTGAGCATTCCCTTTAACTTCAAGATGTGCCTTTGAATTCTCCTAAGAAAATTCTTAGTGTTATCCGAAAGATAGTTATAGTGTGTATAAAAATGATCACTTATATATCTATATAAACCCTCTTCAACTTCCTTTTGAAGTTTTAATAGATTTTCTTCTATTCTTTTCATTGGATAATTACCATCAAACTTTACACAAACTGTTTCTAGATCTTCTTCTTCACTTGTAGAGAAAAAATCATCATCATCATTGCAATCAAGGGTTTTTGAGGGTTCTTTACCTTCATTTGAAATATCTTCATGATCTTCCTTTTTGCCAACATCAACACATAATTCTTTTCCTTCATTTGAAATTTTTTCAAGATCTTCCTTTGTGCTATCATCACTTGATTCTTTATCTTCACTTGAAATGTTTTCAAAATCACATTTAGAAATAATACAATCAAGGGTTTTTGGAGATTATTTACCTTTAATGATCTTGATGGAGTGATCTTCAATATCTTCCTTCTCCTTCTTGCTTTGATATGTCTCCTCTAGCTATAGCCATAGATCCTTGACGGAATTTCATTGTCCCATGCTCTCTTTGATAGGGCTTGAGAGTCCACTAAGAATGGTCTTGAGATCCAATGCATCATTCTTCTTTCCTTCCCTTTGAGCTGCAAACTTTGACTTGTTCTTCAATGAAACTGATCCACCAATGGCTGCCTTCCAAATAGCTGCTCCCATTTCCTTCAAATGTACTCTCATCTCTATTCTCCAAGTAGAATAGTTTTCCTCATCAAGGATTGGAATTTCATAATCCATTTGTGTGTCTATCGATCTCCTTCAAGCTTATTAAGACTTGTAGTGAAGGCCTGGTCTGATACCAATTTTTGGACACACCTACCACACTTAGAGGGGGGGTGAATGAGTGTGGGGCTCTTTTTCCCAAAACTTCCCTCTTACACAAAACTCATTAGTTAGCATTCAACATTTTACTCATTACTCATTGCTATCATTTATGACTAGTTAGATGTGAACACATATCAACCACATATATCAACAATATATCATCAACAAGTCATCACCACAAGGAACACAAAGAACACAAGATGTATGTACAATTTTCTTTTTATTACGGACTACAATCCTTGGGGTTTTCAACAACAACTGAATAGAGTACAACTCTACAAGAGCACCAACTCTATCATGCAAGACTCAACTTACACACTTAGCACCAACTGAGATGAGGCAACAATCCTCAACATATATCAATCTGCAATAGGTATGCAACCTTTCAGTAGTACATCACACATATGTATGTGCCCTACCAGTAGTACAACCCGTGTGTATATGTGCCCAAGCAATACTACAGCCAGCGTATACCTTCTGAGCTATTAGGGTTTATCCTTTTCAACACATGCTCAGATCCTCTACAACTTGCAATCATTTTTTCTTCTATCTCTCACTGTCCAAACTGATCCACAACCAGTCACAACTCATCCAAGCTCTCCAATAGTCTACTCATTCTCCACAACCAATCAATATGAATGCTATCTCAATCATGTATAAACAACTAGTATACCATAGAAATCATGTCACCTTTGAATCACAAGAGTACTTCTCACTACATCAACCAACATAGACCACATTACAACAACCATACCAAGAATGCCCTAGAAATTCACAACACAACAAGCAATACTATCCATAAAGACAATAATGTAATCATACCAGTGTTTCAGTGATAGATCCGAGCCCATAGAATGTAGATCTGGAACCTACTTCAGTTTTTAACAACTTGTCATCAGCTCAACCAAAAATATCCATGATTTTATCCACTGTACGATCCTTGTATACTGACAACCCATGTACTATGTGCACCCTGTACACAGACAACTTGCNCTCTCCATTAATACTCCATAAGATATTCTCACAAGAAGCTCTCCATTGATAAAAAAAAAAGATGTATTACAAGAGACCATTGCTATCTTATTTATACTTTCATCCTCTAGGTCACTTAACCCATTCCTAGGTCACTTAACCTATTTTTCTTATTTTTAGGGTTAACCACTTTCCATAAATAGAAAGTTCTCCAATACTTTATCATTTAAATATTCATTCTTGATTTTGCTTCTCTTTATTATTTAAATAATCCACCTTGACTTTGTCACTTTAATTTATCATTTAAATAATGATTTCTTCTTTTAGGTCACTTTGACTTCTTTGACCTTGGGGGCTTCAAGCCTTCATATGGGGGTCCTTCATCTTCGTAGGGCCATAACTCTCAAACCATGAGGATTTATGTGACGTTCCACATACCACCGAAAATGGAATGACAAGCACAATCCAACTAGAATAGTTTCACCAACAAATACACTGATCTTCATCTCATTATTTCATATACAAGCATGGGTCCTCCAACCTTTCTTCTAGGATAACTCAATTCACAAAGCGTCTTCCCGTGATGGATTTCACCATAAGGGGACCACTTTGGAGTTTATCCATTTGTGCACCTTATCAATCATGATAAGACAATAATGAGTCATCTATACATTTTTCCATCAATACATCATATACCAATGAAACCACACCGATCCATCTTCATCATGTATCAATGAAAATCATTGATCCATATTCATCTATGCATTCTCATCAAGGACAATACATATTACATTACATCAATCATCAATCAATCAATCCTTTTACATCAATCAATCACTTGACGTCAATCAATGACATCAATCAATCAAACCATTGGCATCAATGACAACATGATCCAACACCCAACATAGTCATGGCACTCCAGGATTACGACTTGCTTAAGTTCTTCAAAGTGCAGGGAATGAGGGCCCAATTAGTTCTATTGGAGAACTTAGCCTGAATGTGGGATGTGAAGGAACAAGATTTTCATGTCGGGGTACATACACTCACTCTAGAGATTGATGACATCTATTTCTTGACTGGATTATCTCGTCATGGATCTCAAGTGTCACTAGAAGGAAGCAGAGGAGGAGGTGAACCAACAGATTAATATGTCACACATCACTGCTCAGCTAGTACATAGAAACATAGTGGTAAGGTTACCATAAAGGATGTCCTCGACTTATCGTTGAGGAAAATACTCTACACCATTACCCATGTGGCTGGGAGTCAAACTCCACACATGGCCTTGTAGAGCCATTTTCAGTATGTTGTTGAGTGCATGGATCCCAAAGTATTCGACTGGTATGCGGGCCTCCTGAAAAATATAAAGAAACAATTAACAAAGTGTAGGACTGATCGACTGAAGCAATTTGGGTATAGATCAATTTTGGTGTCCTTTTTCTTAGAAAGGGTCCCAATTTTGCGCCTTCAACATGTGGATTGGGGTGTACCCGCTCCATAGGATCCTCGGATGAAGAGATGGGTAGACTTGATGGCACACTATGGTGGTGTACCAACTGTTACATATGGTCCTTTCTTCTTCCAGTGGCTGAGAGATCATCTCATCATGATCAAGGGTTATGCATATGCCGAGGATGATTTCTATGGTGATCCTGACTTGGCACTACCCAAGGGTTCAAAATGGGGAGATATAGGTAAAAAAGACTCTTTTTTCATTATATGTTGTTTTTGTCATTTTAATTATGAAATTTTTATGTTATGTATCTGAGACTAATAAAAATATCTCAAAATGTAGATGTGGCACCTTTCAAGCCTCTAGGATCATCTCCAATACAAAGACGTAGAGAGATAGGTGCAGTGGTAGTTCGATGAGTAGCAACTGAGGATCTTGAGGAGATCGAACAAAACCTCGAAGGATTGACTATGGACATCCTTGACATTACTGTGGATGAGTTACCTTGACGTTAACATCATATTGTTGGAGTTTCAACATCTATTGGTCGACTGCTCCGTCGTGTAGCACGGAAAATGGTTTGCTATCATGAGAAACATCCATGATACATATGTATATGAAGCCATGTGCTTCAACATTTTGGTCTCAGGACACACTTTTTTGTAAATTTTTGCGTTATAATACAAAGAGTTGTCCCGACTTACTTGTCTTTATGTGTTTGTGTTTGGATTTATAAATTGCGCAAATGTCTATCTAAAACATAATTGGCTAATGCATCTATTAATGTATTTAGATATCTAGGAATGTGTTGATATTCAATGTAATCCAAATTCCTTTCCAAGAGGCAAATTCTCAAGTATACCCGTAATAGTGTAGGACTTCTGATGAAATAGATGTTTCTTAATTGTAGCACCACGAGTTGAGAATCAAATCGTACAATTAAATTACAGATGTCAAGTGAAATGGTGTCAGTAATAACTCAATGATTGCACTATATTCCAAATTGTTGTTAGTTGCACAACCAAGGAAAATACCATGTAGACTGATCAACTCGTCCGTAGGTGCATAGATTTCCCATGCAACAGACGCTAGATTTTGAGTACTACGACTAGCGCCATACAAAAAACCAATATAAGGTAGTGAGAACACTGACATCTGGAAACCAAGCACAAGGAAAGGTAAGTAGTTTGATGGTAGAAAAGAAACGACAAAAAACACACTAGAGTATGATACATTAAAGTACAAAGCACTCATGCAAAAAACTTTAAGCATAAGACTTCTTTAGGTAAAGCCCATTTCTAGGTTCACCCAAAGGAATTCCATCGTAATCAACCAGCACATAAGCCCCTTTCTCTAACACTCGTTTAACGATATAAGGGCTACGCCACATGGGCTCAAATTTACTTGCCCCCAACAAATCACGATCTTGGTCATAAAGAAGAACCAAATCGCCTTCAAAAAAATGAGGTTTAAATTGTTTGTCATATTGAGCCTTGACGCATTTATTTTGGGTTTCTATTACTAACGCAACGTCATGAAGAGTCTCATCTAATTGCATTAAATATAATAGACGTTTTTCTCCAGTTGTGGTGTTGGGGAGAATTTTGATGACTATTTTCAGAGACAAAATTTCACATTTAATCGACAAAATGACTTCGATACAATACACTAATTGTAAAGGTGTGAAATCCATAGCAGATTTAATCGACGTTCGATAGGCCCATAATGCCAAAAAAAACATTGTATGGCAACTTGACCTATGAATCCCTACCATCCGTCGAAGCATAGTTGTTAAAAATTTGTTGATTGCTTCAACTTGGCCATTGGCTTGTGGATAATAAGGGGTTGAGTTTTCATGCTGTAAACCCAACTTATCGGTAAGTTCAGACATCATAAAATTGAGAGAATGGGTGCCATGGTTGGTGATGATGGCTCGAGGGACACCAAACCTAGTGATGATATGATTGAATATGAACAATGCTACAGTTTTCCCGATGTTATCAAATGTAGGCATAGCCTCGACCCACTTAGTGAAATAATCCACAACTACAATGATGTATCCATGCCCCTTGACCGAGTGAGGGTTACATGTCATGAAGTCAATGTCCCATTTAGCAAATGGACCTATGGAAACTATAGGATAGAGAGGAGAAGGATGAGATAAAATCTTATTATTATAGGTTTGACAAGTGTGGCATTTATGAACTGGGAGAATGAAATCCTTGAAAAGCAAAGGCCATAAGTAACCGACTCATAGGATCTTTTGGGAAGTAGCATACCCAGACATATGACTGCCACCATGCTCCAGAATGATAGTCATTTAGTTTTTTCTCAGCTTCATCATATGTCAGGTATCGTCGAAACACAGAGTCAATACCATGACAGTAAAGGGTATCACCAAGAATAATATATTGATGGGCTTGATACCTAATATGACGATGATCTACATGAGATATATCAGGTCGGAAAGTTTGAGTTTGGAGATAAATGATAATTTCTCCATACTGGATATCGTCAGAACTGATCATAAAGAGAGATTCATCAGGAAAATAATCCTCTGCCACATTTTCTGTATCAGCGGAGGGAAGGTCACAAATCAAATCAACAAAGACCAAATATTTCTTTGACTTGGATTTCTCAAACTCCAAATCAAACTCCTGAAGAATCACTTTCCATTTGGAGTATTTTACCCCTAGAAACTGTCGTGTAAGAATATGTTGCATAGGGTTGCAATCATAAATAATCATGGTTTTGTGTAATAAGATATAGTGACAAAAAGGTTGGATAACTTGAACAACCGCCAAGGCCAATTTATCCACATGCATTATTTCAGTGGTCATAAGACTTCAAATTAAATAGTAAATGACTTGTTTGTTGTGTGAATCATCTTCTTGGACCATAACCATGGCGATGGTATGATCCGAAGTAACCAAATATAAGAAATAATCTCGACTATAATCGAGGGGAAATAATAGTGGCGTGTAGGTTAATGAAAATTTCAAAGCATCAAAGAATTTGTTGGCAGTGGCATCCCACAAAAAATCATGAACTTTCTTAAGAAGTCGAGTGAAACCTTTCGTTAGTTCAACATAATTAGGAATGAATCATCGTAGAAAGTTTTCCTTCCCTTGTAAACTTTGGAGTTGGCATAATATAAAAGGAGGAGGCATATTGATAATGGATTCAACCTCCAACGGATCCACGCTGATCCCATGTGTGGAAACAATACAACTTAGAAGTTGTCCAGACTCCACATAAAAAACACATTTATGTGGATTCAATCGTATCTGGTTGTTAAGAACCAAATATCAATATAGCATAGAAAAACCTCAGAATAAGTACTCAATGCCTTGAAAAAGAGAGAAATTCAGATAATAAGCCTCTTTGAGGGGGAAACCTCCTTACACCCACATAAATGTCCAAATACAAGATGATTCCAAATGAAAATGTCTCCTTGGTATATATAGGAGACTGGGAGGTACAACTACAACTAATCGCCCCAAGCCAACATAAATAAAGTAACATTACTAATGTAATATGCCCCAATTAAGGGGTAATGTGCCACTATTTAGGGCTTAACATGCCCCTCCCCTTGCGACAAGTGTTTTCCACAACGCTTCAGTAACTCTGGATGCTTCTGTATAAAAGACTCGTGTTCCTAAGTGGAATCTTCAGGCAATAGTTTCCTCTAATTAATGAGATAGTATGAAATGGATCTATTCCTCAGCTGGAGAATTTTTTTGTCAGTGATGGCTTCAGGCTCCAATATTATTTTTCCTTCCTCGTCATGTTCTGGCAATATAGTTTTAACTAGGTTCTTGTCACCTATAACCTTCTTTAAGCATGAAACATGGAAGACTGGGTGTACTCGTGAAGATGCAGACAACTCCAATTTGTATGCCATAGTACCAATATTTTGCAGCACCTTATAAGGGCCATAATACTTTGGTGATAATTTATTATACTTATTGGCTTGCTTGAAGGACATCTGTTTGTAAGGTTGTAGTCTTAAAAACACCCAATCCCCTACTTCAAAACTTCTTTCACTACGATGTTAATTTGCTTGTTGTTTCATGCGATTTTGTGCCATGGTCAGGTTGTCCTTTATGATTTGGAGAACTTGTTGTTGATGCTCGATGTGATCTTCCACTTCTTGAACCTTAGATTTTTATTTTAGAGAAGAAGTGATAGAAGGAGGGTGGTATCCATAGAGTGCCATAAATGGTGTCATTTTTGTTGCAGTATGAAAGGAAGTGTTATACCACCATTTTTCCAAGGGTAACCATTTGAACCATTGTGTTTGTTTATCAGAGACAAAGCAACGAAGGTATCCTTCCAAACATTTGTTCACTATCTCGGTTTGTCCATAAGATTGAGGATGACAAGATGAGCTATGAACCAATTGAGTACCAAAACAAGAAAATAATTCTGTCCAAAAATATCCAGTGAAGATGGGATCTCTGTCACTTACAATAATCTTTGGGCTTCTTTGTAGCTTTTGAATTGTCTCCATGAATGTGATGACCACTGTACTAGCTTTGAAGGGATGAGAGAGTGCACAAAAGTGTGCGTACTTGGTCAGTATATCAACAATCACCATGATGACACTCTTTCCTTCAGACTTCGGTAACCCTGTGATGAAATACATGGAAACGTCCTCCCAACGCTGACTTGGGATGGATAATGGTTGTAAAAGACCTGGGTCTTAATTGTTTCCACCTTATTTTTTTGCAAACCAAAAATTCTTCCACAAACCTTTGAACATCATTTTTAAGGCCATCCCAAAAACATTCCTTCTTGACCCTATGGTAGGTTTTCAAAAATCCTGAGTGCCCTCCTACCAGAGAGGTGTGCAATTCCAATAGTACCTTTTGTTTGAGTTGGGAGTTCTTACATAAATATAAGCGATCTTTGTACCATAGTGAATCATTTTTCCATGTAAATATATCTGATGCATTGGAGTCTTGCTGCAACCTTTAAATGAGAGTCCACACATTTTCGTCATTCTTCCATTCATCCCTTGATTCTATTATCCAATCAGGTTGGATGATCAAGATAGCACAGAGAAAGGCCTCATCATCTTCATCCTTTCTTGAGAGTGCATCTGTCACAACATTTTTCTTCCCTTTTTTATAGTCGATTTCAAAATCATAACCCAATATCTTGGTCACCCATTTTTGTTGTTCTTCTAAAGATAGTCTTTGTTTCAAGAAGTATTTAAGACTATAATGATCTATTTTTACCATGAAGTGCCTACCTATTAGGTAAGGGTGCCATTTATTCAATGCATGTACTATTGCCATCATTTCCTTCTCATAAATGGGTTTGTGTAAGTCCCTTCCCTTGAGTGGCCAACTTTCGAAAGCCACGGGCCTTCCTTCTTGCATTAGGACAACACCAATTCCATTTCCCAAGGCATCACATTCCACAATAAAGGTTTTTCTGAAGTCTGGAGTGGTCAAGACAAGAGCTTTTCACATCGCCTCTTTAAGTTGTTGAAAATCTTTAGTTGCCTCTAGAGTCCATGAAAATGAATCCTTCTTAGTTAGTGCCATTAAAGGTGCTACTATTCTTCAATAGCGTCGAACAAACTTGTGGTAGTAACCTGTCAAACCCAAAAATCCTCTAATATTCTTCAATGTTTTGGGAATCGGCCAGTCCATCATGGCCTTAATCTTGTTAGGGTCTACCTTGACACCTTCATGAGATACAATATGACCCAAATACTCTACCTCCTTCACCCCAAAGAAACATTTGGATGGTTTGGCATACATTTGTTGCTCCTTTAGTAGTTGTAGCACCTTGTCAACATGTCACATATGATCCTCCCAAGACTTTCTATAGATTAGTATATCATCAAAAAATACTAACAAACATTTTAGAAGGAAGGGATTGAAAATGAAATTCATCAACCCTTGGAATGTGGAAGGTACATTTGTAAGGCCAAAAGGCATGACCAAAAATTCATAATGGCCTTCACGAGTTCGGAATGTTGTTTTTGGGATATCTTATTCCTTCATTCTAATCTGGTGATACCCTGAACGAAGATCCAACTTTGTGAAATAGATTGATCCATGTAGTTCATATAACAATTCATCAATGACGGGAATGGGAAACTTATCTTTAATAGTGATCTTGTTGATCTCTCTATAATCTGGACACATACTCCATGAGACATCTTTCTTGAGTACCATTACCACTGGTGCTGAGTAAGAACTTTGGCTAGGTCTAATAATGCCAACCTCTAACATTTCGTCAACCATACGCTCAATTTCACTCTACTAGGCATAAGGGTATCTGTACGGCCTAATGTTAGGAGGAAAACTCCCAGGAATTAGGTGAATAGTATGATCATGATTATGAGTGGTTGAAAGACCTTTGGGAATATATTCAAATACTTTGGAATGCTTATCAATGATCCCTTGGAGATCTAGGGGAATAAATAGCTTAGATGTTTGAACATCTAGTGAGCACAATTGTGCAATTACACCCTGATGCCCATTTTTCAATAATTTTGTCATGCCATTAGAGCTTATCACCTTACTGGGTTTCCTTATGATACCTCTTAAATCAATTTATTTTCCTTCCAATGAAAATTTCATGAAAATTAAAATCCATTGTTCCGATTGTAACCATTGGATTCCTAGTACGACATCAACATCACCCATGGGTATAGAAATCATTGGACTATTCAATGCATATTCCCCCATATTAAGATTGATCTTATTGCATTTTCCTGAACAATTGATAGTTCCTGCATCTGTTATCATTACTTGAAACTCTGGCACTGGATATACAAAGCAATTGAGAGCTTTGGCTAATTTATAGTGAATGAAATTATGAGTACTACCATAATCAATTAAGACTATTACCTTTTTCTTTTTGATATATCCTTCGATCTTGAGGGTTTGAGGAGTGCTAATTCCAACCAATGCATTACATAATATCATGGGATTCAACTCTTTATAAGAAATTTCTTCTACGTTTTCATCTTGACATGGTTCTTATTCTTGTTCTTCTTCCTCTTCACAATCTATGTAGAATAAATTCTTCTCACCACACTATGTCCCTTACTGTTCTTGTTGTCACAATTAAAGCATAAAACTTTTTCTTTTATTTCCTCCAATTGTTGAGGTGTCAACCTTGTAGGTTGAGGTGTTTTAGAAGAAGGAGAATTATTCTCTCGATAGATGTTAGGAGTGGTCCTTCTAGTAGCCATAGCCATATTTTTACTTTCAACATTTCTTACCACCCTAAATGCATTCTCCAATGATTTGGGTACCCAAAGGCGAACCTCATGTTGAATGTTATCCCTTAAAGTTCATATGAATACATCAATCAAGTGATCATCTGGAATATTTGTTGCCTTTATATTCAATCTTTGGAAGTTCTCAATGTTCTCTATAACTGATCCCTTTTGCTTAAGATTTATCAATTGGCTAAAGAAGGTATTGCTCCTTGTATCCTCATAGTGTGCTATCATTTCTTCCATGAAAATTGTCCAAGTGACGAGTGATTTGTGAGAAAAAATCCATCGATACCACACAAATTGATTGGATTCTAAATATAAAGAAGAAATTCGTACTGTTAAGGTCCTAACCCACACATAGGTAGATCAATGTATTCGGATGTAATAAAGGTCAATATTAATAAGGCCCTTCAATAAAATAGAATAAGGTAGATGTAAGAAGACCTAATATAAGTTTCTGCTTCTAGAAGGATCTTCCTCTAGATGCTTCTCTTAATAGGCATATTTAGTATAAATAAGGGTCGAGGGTATGAAAACCCTAGCTTGGAGGTTATTGTAACAGAGAGCTGCTCGATTGGAGGTTGCCCCCTCAAAGAGGCCTGTGAACATTTCTTTTTGAATCAAAGTGTTATTTCTAATGCTATTCTTATATCATTTCTGTGTTATTGTGAAGATTATGCTGGATATTTTACTGTTATTCTGCCATTTCTAGCATTTTATTTCTGTTCTGCATATTTTATATATCTGGTATCTTGCAAGTGGTATCAGAGCACTTTCCTTGGCAGAAATTGTGGGTATTTTTTTTCAGGGTAG
>JASDQU010309440.1:127133-145720 GCA_032191745.1 Picea mariana
CGCCACCCCTTTGCACAAAAAAATGAAATTGAAAAAATGGTCCAGGAACTCCTTATTGCCGGCGTCATCCATCCTAGTACGAGCCCTTACTCCTCTTCGTTCCTCATGGTACTGAAGAAAGAAGTTTCTTGGAGAATGTGTCCTGACTTCCATGCTCTCAACAAACTGACCATCAAAGACAAATTTCCCATTCCTGTCATTGATGACCTCCTGTATGAATTGAGTGGCACCCAATTCTTTACCAAACTTGATCTTCGCTCGGGCTATCACCAGATACATATGAAAGAGGCTGACATTCCCAAGACCGCCTTTCGCACTCATGAGGGCCACTATGAGTTTTTGGTCATGCCCTTTGGTTTGTGTAATGCCCCCTCCACCTTCCAGAGTCTCATGAACCATGTCTTCCACCCTTTTCTCCGTCATTTTGTCTTAGTTTTCTTTGATGATATCCTCATCTATAGAAAAACTTGGACATACCATCTTACTCATGTGGATCAAGTTCTCCGCCTACTCTCTCAGCACCAACTTTTCTTGAAACAGTCCAAATGTGCTTTTGGTGCCTCAGAAGTAGAATACTTGGGTCATCTGGTGGGAAAGGATGGTGTCAGGGTGGACCCGAAAAATATTGAAGCTATGCAAGACTGGCCGCACCCAAAGACTCTCAAAAGATTGCATGGATTTTTGGGCCTCACAGGGTATTATTGCAAGTTCGTTAAGAACTACGAAAAGATTGCAGCACCTCTCACGACTCTCCTAAAAAAGAACTCTTTCACTTGGACTCCAGTAGCTTCTCAAGCTTTTCAAACCTTGAAGATGGCCATGTGCACCACTCTGGTTCTGGCCCTTCCCGACTTCACAAAGACCTTTGTGTTGGAATGTGATGCCTCAGGGAAAGGAATCAACGCTTTCCTTATGCAAGAGGGTCGATCTTTGGCCTTCACTAGCAAGCAACTGTCTGAAAGGAATCTGGGCAAACCCATTTATGAAAAAGAAATGTTGGTGATTCTGCATGNGCGGATGCACTGTCCCAGAAATATAAAGACGAAGGATCCCCTTTTTCTCTTTCCTTCATTGTACCCGATTGGCTCCAAGATGTGCACCAAGAATGGCTTCAAGATCCCAAAAGTTCACATCTGATCCAACAACTGCAGAACAAGGCTCCGACTCCCCTAGGGTACTCCTGGCTCTAGGATGAGCTTCAATACAAAGGCCGCTTGTATTTAAGTAAACAATCCAAGCTCAAATCCACGATGCTTTCTGAGCTTCATGCTACACCTACAACGGGGCATTCAGGGTTCACCAAAACATATGACCAAGTCAAATGTACTTTTTTCTAGGATGGTATGAAATAGGACATCTGTAAGTTTGTCGCTGAATGTGAGGTGTGTCAATGCAACAAGGGAGAAATAGTCAAATCTCCAGGCAATCTCCAACCGCTTCCGATTCCCCCTGCTATTTGGAAGGATATCTCTATGGACTTTATTATAGGCTTACCCAAATCGGGGAATAAATAAGTCATAATGGTGGTGGTGGATCGCCTTTCCAAGTATGCTCATTTTTGCGCTCTTCACCACCCATTTACTGCATCCACGATGGCTCAAATTTTCATGGACCAGGTCTTCAAGCTTCATGGCATGCCGCACTCTATTGTTTCTGATCGAGACCCAACTTTCACAAGCAATTTTTTGCAAGAACCGTTTAAGCTACAAGGCACACAACTGCATCTCAGCTCAGCTTATCATCCCCAGACGGATGGTCAAACAGAAGTTGTCAACAAGTGTTTGGAAACATATATGAGGTGCTTTGCCTCTAAAAAACAACACCAGTGGGCTCAATGGTTACCCCTCACCGAATGGTGGTACAACACTACATACCATACATCCACTCGCATGACTCCATTTGAAGCGGTATATGGACAGAAGCCACCTTCAGTTCTCTCATACTTATCGGGTACCTCGAAGGTCCAGGCAGTTGACCAAACACTTACAGTCCGAGAGGATATCCTTCGTCCCCTAAAAGAGAACTTGGTCATGGCACATAATAGAATGAAGCATCAAGCAGATCAAGGTCGCTCTGAACGTCAATTTGCAGAAGGGGATCAGGTGTTTTTGAGACTGCAACCATATAAGCAAACTTCCCTCAAGGCCGAGCATTGTCAGAAGCTAGCACCCAAATTTTATGGCCCTTACACAGTTCTCAAGCGTGTGGGACAAGTCGCATATTAGTTAGGTTTTCCCAGTCAGTCGAAGCTACATCCTGTTTTTCATGTTTTATGCTTGAAGAAGGTGATTGGAACCAGGTGCCAAATTCAAACCAACCTTCCAGAGTTAGCTGAAGAAGGATCCATTTGGCTACATCCGAAAGCAGTTTTTGACCAGCGTGAGTGTCACCTGTGTCAGAGAACCATCAAGGAAGTGCTAGTACAGTGGAAAGATATGACTCCAGTAGATGCCACTTGGGAACTAGCTACCATTCCGCAGCAGTTTCCACATCTCAAGCCTTAAGGACAAGGCTGTTTTTAAGGGGGCAGACATATTAAGGTCCTAACCCACACATAGGTAGATCAATGTATTTGGATGTAATAAAGGTCAATATTAATAAGGCCTTTCAATAAAATAGAATAAGGCGGATGTAAGAAGACCTAATAGAAGTTTCCGCTTCTAGAAGGATCTTCCTCTAGATGCTTCTCTTAATAGACATATTGAGTATAAATAAGGGTCGAGGGTATAAAAACCCTAGCTTGGAGATTATTGTAATAGAGCGTTTCTCAATTGGAGGTTTCCCCCTCGAAGAGGCATGTGAACATTTCTTTCTGAATCAAAGTGCTATTTCTATTACTATTCTTATATCATTTCTGTGTTATTGTGAAGATTATGCTGGATATTTTACTGTTATTCTGCCATTTCTAGCATTTTATTTCTATTCTGCATATTTTATATATCTGGTATCTTGCACGTACCTTTTGTGTATGTGGCACATCATGTAGATCAAAGAATTGCTCCATCTGAAGTATCCATGTGATTGGGTCGTTGCCATCAAAATTCCTCATATCGATCTTAGGAACGTGGTTGGTCTTCAACCGAAAGTTGGAGTTTTTCTATTCTTGATTCATCTTCCTTGTGTCCTCATCATGAATTTCATGGGATACATTTTCACTTTCAGGTGTCCTCTCTATTAGGAAATTTTTCAATCCTTCCATGATCTCCCTTTTAAAACTATCCATCATCCCTTGTAATTCATATTTTGTCACTATTTTCTTTTGTAAATCATTTATGTCCCTATGCGTTTCTTCACCTTCATCAAGAGTCCAAGTAGGATTTTCTGGAGGCTTATTTGGTGTAGAAGTTCCTATTTTTGGTGGCATGTTGGCAAAGTATCACTTTTAAACCTTGATTTTGATGAGGTTCTTCTAGACAATATTTCTTCTATTGTATCTCCAAAATTTCGGCCCTTCTAGGTATGAAATTTTATTTTTTGTAGTTCTTTGATATTTTTTCTCTGCAATGCCACAAGTCTGATCAAAATTGGATGTGCAAAGTGGAATTTATGGTAAATTCCCCACAACTTGCTTATTTTTGGCCTTTCAAGGAGATCTCACTTGTATATCGTGCCCTGCACAAAATAATAGATATAAAATTCTAAAAATTGTACCATAAATACAACATACTGTCCACTATCCAATGCAACTAGTCTCACTCAATTTGGATACTATAGGAATAATTTATGTTTGTTTTACCCAGAACACCTACTTGAGACTAGTCAATAGGACTAGTCATATACTCTATCTTCCACAGGGTGTATCTACAAATGTAAGATGACCCAGAAGATGATTTTTTTTATAAAATATACTTTAATAATTTATGTGATTAGCCTGCAGATTTCAGAGTCTGAAATGTTACAAAAAAAAAATTATAGCGAAAATTCCACAATGACTCAATTCAGGATGATTCCAGAACCCTATCTTACACAGGTTGTATCTACAAAAGTATAAGGCCTCTCAAGCTGAAATTTTAAACCAAAGATCCATCTACTAAATATCCTCTAAGGGGYTCCTGCTAAAACACCGTAGAAAAATAATTATAGTGAAAATTTCAAGGTGTCTCAGATGTAGCAACGAAACCCCAAGACCTTGAGCTCTGATAACATATGTTAAGAACCAAATATCAATATAGCATAGAAAAACCTCAGAATAAGTACTCAATGCCTTGAAAAAGAGAGAAATTCAGATAATAATCCTCTTCGAGGGAGAAACTTCCTTATACCCACATAAATGTCTAAATACAAGATGATTCCAAATGAAAATGTCTCCTTGGTATAAATAATAGACTAGGAGGTACAATTACAACTAATGGCCCCAAGCCGACATAAATAAAGTAACATTACTAATGTAATATGCCCCAATTAAGGGGTAATGTGCCACTATTTAGGGCTTAACACTCGTAATATCAACATCGGAGGAAAATGGCTCGTAAGTGTGCCAGGTGATCTTGACGATGCATGGAATGCGCCAATAAATCATCAAGGTAAGGTTGTACAATATGCTTAATATCATGAAAGGCATAAGACATAGCTCATTTAAAATTCACACCAACATTCTTGAGATCAAAAGGGATTTTACGGTACGCAAAGGTACCCCAAGGGAAAATAAAAGAGGTTTTATGATGATCCCCAGGTAAAATATTGATTTGATTATAGCTGGAAAATCCATCCATCAGAGAGAAGATTTCACTTCCAGCACAATCATCAATGATTTGGTTGACGAAAGGGGTTGGATGATTATCTTTAGGACAATCCTCGTTAATATCCCTATAATTGACACAAACATGGATCCTTCCTTGTTTCTTTGTGACCGGAACAAGATTGGACACCCAATTAGTCAATGCTATAGGGTAGACAAAAATAACTTTAAGAAGTTTCTCAACTTCAAGTTTGATTATAGTGGCTTTTCTTGGATGAACTAGGCGAATTCATTGTCGAACAGGTTTAGCATCAAGGTATGTCTTAATTTCATGTACAATGATATTTGGATCAATTCTAGGCATCTCTTTGTAACTCCATGAAAATACATCACAAAATTCTTGGAAAAGGGCCTTGTAAGTTTGGATCTCATCGAGAGAACAATTCCAGGCTTAATTGAAATATCCATAGGGATGGTGGGTGAAATATTTCCCAAGTTCCCTTCATACAAAACATCATGTGTTGGTTAAAAAATTGGGGGGAAATTAATAACTGTGTAAGGATTCGAAATCCATTGGTAACTCTTGATAGTCTCGAGTTCGAGGAAGATGATAGAACGATGATGCCCATCATCCCATGATGTTTATTCCACAGACATAACTTCCATGATTGTTTCATCAGTGAAAAATATGGTGTGAAATGGATCAAGAGACGTATCAAAGAGAGAATGAGGAGAAGGAGATGTCAATTGAATAACTTGATAGGACTATTCCACTAGACTTAGTGGCATTTGATCACCATAACGAAGACATTTTTCCAAGGTAGGTATTATCCAAGGGTCAAAGGACTCAAGGATTTCTCCAACAATGGTCGAAATCATGTTAATAGAAGAGACAAGAGGGGGAGGAACATTGGGTGGTGGAATGGGGAAAGTTCCCATTAATGATGAATATTTTAAAAGACCCACACCGACATTCTCATAACTAGGAGGTGTTTTTTCTATGAAAGGAACATTACTAGTGCGCGATTCGAAACTAAAAAAGGAGAGTTGATATACCGTAACAACTTTACCTTGGTGAGGGAAATGTATGACACAGAAAAGAGTAGAAACAACTACTCACTTAACATCGATCCAACTACGACCAAGTAAGAGGTTGTAACTGAGAGGTGCATCAAACACTTCAACCTCAACAATAACCACTTTGCCTTCTAATGCAATAGATAACGTAGGAGGAACACCATAAGGTTTTTTTCCCAATACCATTGAAATATTTTAGTGTGTTATGAGAATCGGTAAGGGTAGGAGAGCCAATGGATTTCCAAAAGGTAATTGACATGATGAAAGTTGAATCCCCTTCATCAACAATTGTTTGACAAATATTATTAGTTTCCACAATTAATTGTATTTGAAAAGCTAATTGATGAGGGAGTATTGGGATGTGATATTCCAAGTCAAATATTATTAAATTTGTATCAGTAGTATTGATTCCACCAATAGCCTTTAACAGTGCCTTCGGTTGAGTAGGACAACTTTGAAGGACTTCGAGATTTGACATCGCAGACGGTGCCTGTGCAAGATCTTCTACAATACTGTAGTTTTGAGATGCATGTGCATGTGGTTTAAATGAAGACTTACGAAAGACGCCCTTAGGAGGAAAATATATGACTGTATCAGGATTAGGTCATTCAATATGAAGAGGAACATTAGGAGGTAGAGCCGATGGAGGAGGTGGAACCAACATAGGAGGTTGATCATAAAATTTCTCTTTAGAAGGAGAATAATATTTGGTTCGAGTAGCGACTGCAACTTCATTTTTCTTGGAGTCACTAGTACACATAAGCACATAAGAGATGGTAGAGGGAGAAGGTTGGTCATGAATAACCAGCTGGGTATGCTGTTGAGAAGGAAAATTTTGTGAAAAAATGACATGTGTAGGGGGATTCCCGGTTCCTTGGAGGAATTTAGTAACTTCTGCACATCTCGGACAATCTTTCGTGTAATGGTCCTCGCCACAAATAAGACAAGGATAACGCGGTTTTCACTTTTCTTTATCATCAATAAGTTGAGTTTTGGGTTTATCTGGTTCTTGATTATTAGTTTTATTCTCTTTATTATTACCCTTCCCTTTATTCTTATTTTGATATTGACCGATATTCATAGACTGGACCGTATTTGTTGATTATTTGGGTTGGTTGTCATTGATGTCAACCCTTGAAGAAAGTTCGGTAGAAAATTCCGGTAGCACAAAGGTTTGGTAATGGAACCAAGTTTTTTTTATGGATAATGGTATTAGTATTGATATATTTGTAGGTAAGACTATTACATATGGTTAGTACAAGTCATTCCATTTCCGGTGGTATGTGGAACATCACATAACTCCTCACGGTTAGAGAGTTATGGCCATGTGAAGTTGGAGAAAGGTTTGAGTAATGGACCCAAGTTTGTTTGATGGATAATGGTATGAGTTTTGATATATTTTTAGGTAATAATATTCTATATGGATAGTACATTTCATGCCATTTCCGATGGTTTGTGGAACGTCACATAACTCCTCACGGTTAGAGAGTTATGGCCATGTGAAGTTGGAGAACCCTCATGAGTCATCTAGAAGCCCCAAAAGGTCAAAGTAGTCAAATTGGTTTAAGATATTTTAGAAGGTAAATAATAAAGTGAAGTGATGAGTGTAATATAAGTCAAAGTGAATACAAAATAAATTATTTAAATAATAAAGTTAATGGAGAAATTACTAAGTGGAAAAGTGGTTAGAAGTGGGTTAGCCCTAAAATAAGGAAAGTGGTTTAAGATGGTTTAGAAGGTAACCCCTTGAGGTAAAGTGAAGTGATGAGTGTACTATAAGTCAAAATGGATAGAAAATAAATTATTTAAATAATAAAGTTAATGGAGAAATTACTAAGTGGACAAATGGTTAGAAGTGGGTTAACCCTAAAATAAGGAAAGTGGGTTAAGATGGTTAAAAGGTAACCCCTTAATGAAGCTACATGAAAGTATAAATAAGAGGTAAGGCTCTCTCATTTTAATCACACTTGAGCATATTGAATATCTATAGGTGACTGAGGTAACCAAAGGATATCTAAGCCGAATTTCAGAGGGAAGGTGAAGTAAAGAAGGACGGAATTCAAGGGAGGATAAATTATTTTGATGATGCTTTCTAAGGTATGTTATTTACAAGTCATCTCACCATTGCAATAACATTTTTTCTAGAATGATTCAGACCGTGAAATTGGGAGGACATTGAGGAAACATATCCAAGTAGATGTGATACCAATTTCATCTTGTGGGTCATTGTATTTTTGGAGTTAGACGCCGGGGAAAATAGGGTTTGTGGCTAGTCCTGAAACTAGTCTAAAACAGGTGATTCGGGTAAAAATGTCATCACTTCTTCATAACATATCCAAATTAAGTAAGACCAAATGTATTGGTTAGAGTAAAATATTTGGTATTATGTGTACAATTTTCAGATTCATACAACAAATATTCCATGCGGAGCATGCTCTACTAGTTCACTCTCTAGAATAAGCCAAAATTCAACAAGGTATGCCATCTTTGCTATAAGTCCTTTTCTGAGAGGTTCCAAGTAGTGAAATATGGAGGAATTTCATAAAATACATTGAAGAACATCGTGTACCATTTTCAGATCTTTATTCATTACAGCTACATAGTTATGATTATTGCAAGTTAGGGTTTTTGACTAATCCAAAATTAGTCATGTGAGACTAAAGTAAAGTTTGATGAAAGTTCTAGTCTCTTGTTGTTAAAGTTAAGGAAGGTTTGCAGGTATGCGATCATATACACCAGGTCTATTATAGAGTTACAAATCAGATTTGGATGATGAAATTGATGAGGGATTTTTGTTGACGTACATGTTGGGTACATGGTTGAGACAAGTAGTTGATGAGTTGGCACATACATGAGTTGTATAGTTGATGATGTTGGTACATCTTGATGAGTCATAGTTTATGTGTATTTGATGCATGATTGGTACATATTTGGTGCATGGTTGATGCACTTGTTTATGGTATAGGTTGATTACAGGTTGTTTGGTACAGGTTGGTGCATGGTGGATGCACTTGTTTATGGTACAGGTTGATTACATGTTGATCGGTACAGGTTTACAACAATATATCTCACAGTGATAGTGTGAAAGTGGTTCCATCATTCTACTTCTACGTCAGGGCGGTTGGATGGGGCAAGGACAAGTGGTTGTAGCCGGAGAACATAGGGGGTTGTAGCCTCCTTCTAGTTGTAGCCAACGAATTGTGGAGTTGGAGCTTCCCTCAGGTTTTAGCCTGAGAAACTAGGGGTTGGAGCCTCCTTCCAGTTGTAGCTAGAAAACAAAGGAAGTTGGTGCTTCCAATGAATGTAATTCTTAAAGACATATAAGAAAAATCATTCCGTGGTTTTCTCCCACTTTGTGTTTCCACGTAAAACACTGGTGTACTGTGTATGCGTGATTTCTCATTTGTACATTGTTTATTTACTCTCCAACTATTGGATGATAATGCTACATTTATATAACACTTGCATTTTATTGTGAAAAAATATTAAATTACTCTATTACTGATTCACCCCCCCTCTCAGTAATCCAACAGTATTCACCTAAGAGGTTTTACCGGGAGAGGCAGTAGGAGGAGCAATATTTGGTACACTGGTAGTAATAGGTTTGGGGTTGGAATGTTTGACTTGTTTTGATTGAGTCTCAACATGAAAAGTGCCAATTATACCATCAACAACATGAGATGCTATTGGAATCGTCGGGGTTGGATTTGTAGAAGGGTGAGGAGCATCAAGGATCAAGTCATATAATGTGTCTATTTGAGAATAAAAAAGATCTAAGTATTGAGAATGATTGATCTCTTGTTCTTCAGTGACGACACCTACCATGGAAAAATCATGAGATATAGGACCGATGAGTGATTTTTTGAACCACTCAACCAATAATTGATCAGGAAGAGGAACTTTTATTAATCGTCGCCTCCTCCTCCACTCATGAATGTGATCGAATATGTGGGTAGAAGAGGATTGTTTAAATGAACTTAAAATTTCCGTTCCTATCTCATACCATATCGACAATTGGTAATGTGTCAATAAAACCATGGCTAAGGTGTTGACATCATTGAAGAACCCTCTTGGCAATTCAATGTACCATTTGACAGCCAAACTCGTAAGAGTGCGTTGGAAAAGACGTAATCAGATGGAGTCATCCATCAAGGAGTTGGATGAACACCAGAGATGAAAATTCATGACATGATTGTTTGGGTCTTCTCCCAATCGACTGTCAAAATTTGGTATGTCCGATGGTAATTTAGCAGGTATAACTAGCCAAAATGGAGAATGTAAGATAGGATCATTCAAAATTCGAGACAAATCCGGTAAATCCAAAGTACCTAGAAATGACAACTGTTTTTTAACTTGAGGAAATTGATCATTTTGGGGAGGTAATCCCGTAGGTATACCAGTATGACCATAAGATGTTTGTAAATAGTTATAGGGTCCAATCAAATTTGGTTGAGGAGGATTTTGAGTCAAGTATCCAACATTCATTTGTTGATTTGGCATGCCTCCTTGGAAAGGAGCATTAGATTGGAAAGCTTGACGCTAGGTAGGATTTACAATGCCTGGATAAGGCTACCCGAGATTAGAGGGTACAAAAGAATTTAATTAAGGATTTCCCCCCCAGGCAGTTGTTGATTTCCTTGGAAAGGAAAATTCCAAGGTTGGGTTTGTAATCCAGGCGTATATTTCCCGTAAAATAGGTTGTGACCCCCAACTTGAAGTTGAACTCCAACAAGAAGTTGAGAACCAAAAGTAACATAATGACTTGTTCCTCCAAGAAAATTGGAGCTAATTGGGTCAGGACAATTAAATTCTCTAATTGGTGGAGGAAGACTAGCCCCCCTGAGTAAAACTTGAGTAGGAGTAGGAATGAAACCACTAGCAGCATTGTACCTAGGTGGAACAAAAAGACTAGGTCCTCCAAGTGAACCCTGGGTAGGATTAGGAATAGAACTACTAAGAGCATTATACCCAGGTGAAAGTGATGGATTCGATCTAAGCAGAAGTGGTGTTCCAATAGGAGCTTGAATTGTTCCCAAACTTTTGACATAAAAAGGTGCAACTTGTGGGACTATGGTAGAGCTAGTGAATTGGAGAGGTAGAATCGTATGTGTACCAACTAACAACGGGTTTGAAACCGTAACAAAATTACTTATCATGCCAGTAAAATGATTTATAGGTACTGTATAAGCAGTAGAAGTAACATGTATGTGTGATGGCGTCGACTATTTTGGACTCATACCTAGTTTATCAATAATATCATGTCCCGAGGTAGTCCTCAAGAAAGAACGGACTGGGACTGAACTAGGATTAAATAATTCTAGAAGTTTGAACTGGGGTTCTAAATGAATCACTATGAAATGGTGGGTCATCCACACCGGACTCTACAAAAGGCCCCGTAGGTATTCTAGTATAGTCTTCAGTAACAACGTCTCCCGAAGAGTTTATTCAGAGAAAAATCGGGTTCGATCCCCAGTATGGTCGGAAATTTTGTTACGGGACAAATCGGTAAGTGCGAACACACACTAATCTCCCTAACTTCAACAAGAAATTGGAACAGAACACGAAAAAATACAAGCTTCTCCTTGTATTTCATTGTAATGTAAACTAGTTCAGTGAGGGATAAATGACATACTATTTAAACGTCATTTGATCCTTGCTAGTGTTTTCCTTGCTCCATTTTCAATTTTGTGGGATTTTGAATCTGTTAAGAAGCACACACGAACAAAGAGAGAGAACACCGATATATATATTCCAATGAAACCTATGCATAAGATCAAGGAGTTATGCAATAAAAATGAAGACACTTTTATAGGGACGAAATGTATCACTCCATTATAATGATGAAAGTGGATAATACAACCTTTTCCTTGATGTTGCAAGGTCCCTTCCAATGTCCCTTTGCCTCAACAAACACACCTTTGCTCCAATGCTTTTGATGAAAAGGATTCACAACATGACTTGGAAAGCTAAAGAAAAGCTATCACAAGTACAATATTCAACATAATTCTTCATGCATAATCCAACCTAACTTTTCCCATGAGATATCCTTCTTTATATAGAGTGAAGAGGGATGCATGGAGATATTAGGATGATCCCACTAAATTAGAGAAGCGAGTGAGATCCAAACCGATCAAAGGCCACCTCATCCTTTCTAATATTCCATTCTAGAACCTTCGAGAATTTCACCTTTTTCCTTTATTTGACCATCGTTGCACCCTAAACATAAGCAGCCTGCGACGGCGTCGGATTCCACTGTGGTGCGGCATGCGACGATAAGGGATCATCGAACCCTTAACATTTGGAAAGGTGTGACGATCTTCTTTGGTAGGGTTTTCAATAAAGGAAATATGATTCTATTTCTCAGGGGAAAGTATTATTCTTCAATAGCTTTCAGGGAACATAGAAGTAAGAAATACACGTATCACTGGTGATCATGGGGATGATGGAAATAATGTGTAACAAGGAGTGTCCCTATGATCTTCCTTGTAGAACTTCCTATCCCCTCTGACTGTTTCTGCATAGATTTTTGGATATCTTTCTTGATCTGTCATTTTGGAACTTGATCCCTTTTCTGTCTGATTGTATCCAAGTCCAAAATTTCCATGATTAGGCCTTTGACTGCTGATAATGTCATCCAAAACTTTTGAGTTGTTCTACATATTTTTCTTTTGAAGATCCTTTCTCAATGTGACAATCTTTGCTTCCAAATTTCCAATGATCATGTCTCTTTATTCTAACTGTCCTTTCAGTTCTTATTCAATTCTTTTATCTTCTTCTATTTGAACCTTTAATTCTGTGATGATCTACTCTAGTTCTTGAGTGTCTTCTTTCTTGTCTAGTTCTACTTGGAGGTTCTTGTTTTTCTTCTTTTCTCCTTTTATAACTCCTATAACACTCAACAATTCTTATTGGTAGTCAACTTCTGCCTCTTCATATTCTTCTTCGGTGTCTTCTTTATCATAATCTTCTATTTTCATGAATAAAACTCTTTATGTTTCACTTTCACTGACTTCATCTTCATTTGATGAGGAGTTGTCTTCTTTGGTGTAGAAAGTTTTCTTGAAGACTTTCTTTTTGGTTCTTTTTCCTTTATATGTTTGTTTTCTATTTGAACAATCTTCATCATTTCTTTTCATTTTCTTATGAAGACAATTGTTTGCAAAATGACCAATACCATCACAATTAAAAAAAATCAATGGAAGCTTACCTTTATATCTGCCGCCGGTTCTCTTTTTAAATCTTCTAACAAAGTTGGCCACTTCTTCATCGTCTTCCGAGATGTCACTGTTATTTCTATATTCTTTTTATTTTTGCTTGCCCTTTTTCTTTGACCTTTTTGATTCTTTGAATGATGCTTCTTTTATACCTGGATTTTCCATGTAGTTCATCCATACTTATTGAATATAGATCTGCTCTTTCTTCCAATGCTGATATCTTAGGATCAAATCTCATAGGAAGAGATATTAGTACCTTTTGAACAATTACAGATTCTTCAATTTCTTCTCCCAATCCTATGATTGCATTCACTGTTTCATCAACTCGTAAGAATTAAGATGCAATATTATCATATTCCTTCATTTTTAGTTGTTCGAATTGGCCTCTGTAAATTTGAATATCTGCTTCTTTGACTTTTGAATCTCCTTCGTTAAATATTTTGAAGTTTGTCCCAAATCTCTTTAGTGGATTTACAATGTATAACTTTGTTAGATACTGAATCACAAAGACCATTCAGAAGTGCATTTGTGGCTTTGGAATGATTTAAATTGAGTTTCTTTCCATTGTCATTTTTTGGCGGAACTACTGGTTCTTTGTATCCATCTACAACTGATTGCCAAACTTCAAATCCCTATGCCTGTACATATGTTTTCATCTTTCTTCTCTAGAATGCATAATTTTGTCCATCAAACTGTGGTATTCCATTTTTATACATACTTTTTCTCTCTATGATCTACCTTTCAATGGTTAAACTGATTTCTGAAGGAACCCGCTCTGATACCAATTGTTGGAATACTGAGAGGGGGGGTGAATCAATAATAGAGATTTTTTATCCTTTTAACCATAATATGAAAGTGTTATTTATCTTTATGATCAATATAACATTATCATATAATAATTGCAAAGTAAATAAACAATGAACAAATGGGAAATCATACACATACGCAGTACACCGGTATTTTTACGTGAAAACCCAATGCGAGAGAAAACCATGAATTGATTTTTCTTATTTGTCTTTAAGAATTACATTCATTGGAAGCACCAACTTCCTTTGTTTTCCAGTTGCAACTGGAAGGAGGCTCCAACCTCCTATTTTCAAACTACAGCCCGAGGGAAGCTCCAACTCCCCAATTCTCTGGCTACAAACCCCTATGTTCTCCAGATACAACCGCAAGGTGGATACAACCACCTATCCTTGCCCCATCCAACTGCCATGAAATAAAAGTGCCAAATGTATAAATTGAATATGTCATAGTCACAACTTGTTCTATCAAATATTTCGTTGTATACTCATCAACCAATCTTATCTGATCACATATACCTCAAATACTATATCACAAGTATGTACCTCAAACCATGTGCTAGAACCTCACTGTTATACAACCTCTATTTGTACCAATAACTTCAGCAACATACCTCAACCAAAATCCCTCATCAATTTCATCATCCAAATCTGATGTGTAACTTTGCAACAGGCCTGGTGTATATGATCACATACCTGCAAACCTTCCTTAACTTTAACAACAAGAGACTAGCATTTTCATCAAACTTTAATTTAGTCTCACATGACTAATTTTGGATTAATCAACAACCCCAACTTGAAATAATCATAACTATGTACTTGTAATGAATAAATATTTGAAAATAGTACACATTATTCTTCAGTGTCTTTTCTACAATTCCCCCAAGTTTCACTGCTTGGAACCTCCCAGAAATGGAGTTATAGCAAAAATGACATACCTTGCTGAATTTTGGATTATTCTAGAGATCAAACTTGTAGAGCATGCCTCACATGGAATATTTGTTGTATGGATATGAAAATCGTACACAACATACTAAAGAATGTATTCTAACCAATAAATTTGGTATTACTGAATTTGGATCTGTTATGAAGAAGTTATGACGTTTTTACCCGAAACACCTTAGAAAACATCATCAAAAGACTTTATCCTCCCTTGAATTTCATCCTTCTTTACTTCACCTTCCCTTTGAAATTCATCTTATATCTCCTTTGGTTACCTCAGTCACTTGTAGATATTCAATATTCTCAATGGATCCTAATGGGAGACCCTTGCCTTCTTATTTATACTCTCCAAGTATCTTCCTCTAGAGGTATCCACTTAGCCACTTTGTGCACTTAACCACTTTGTCCACTTAGCCAACTTTGTCCACTTAGCCACTTTATCCACAAATAGTAAACTCTCCAATTGTAGTCGCAACTAATTTATTTTTAATTGTTTTCTTGTTGCAACCACTTAACCCATGACTAACCACTTTGACCGGTCAACTTTTTGTAGGAGCTTCTAGAATAATTTGACTTCTTTGACCTTCTAGAGGGTTCTAGATAACTCATGAGGGTTCTCCAACTTCATATGGCCATAATTATCTAACTGTGAGGAGTTATGTGACGTTCCACATATCACCGAAAATGACATGACATATACTATCCATCTAGAATAGTCTTAACTATAAATTCACTAATCTTCATGCCTTTATACATCAATCAAACTGAAGTCCCTTAATCATACTATTGGGGCTACCATAATTTTCTATCGAAATTTCTTCAAGGGTTGACATCAATGACAACCAACCTAATTACTAAACACAAGTCAGGGTAGTAAGTAAAATTATAGTCATGGTTCTTAGACATAGTTTAAACATTCTACGTTTTTTCCTAACGTCATACTTCTTTTTATAAACTTAAACCCAATTCTACGCTTTTTCTTATAAACCTAAACTAAAATGGATTTCAATAAGGGAAAGCAAAATTTAAATCACCCTGGAGTTTTTCCATATACACACACACATATATATATATATATATATATATATATATATATATATATATAAACAAAAAAATCCATGACGGTCAGTTAAAAACATTTACTCTGGTTTTATTTTTGACAATATTCATATAAGCTTTATTCTTGAAATTCATTTTTTTTTATCACTTATAATTTGATCTTTGACGTCGACATGTATAACTCCTTGTAGTTAACAATATGTAAAGTGAGGCTCGCTATAAATTTACTAAATCTGTAAAGTGGATGCTCCTTACATGTGACCACTAAAATAAAATTATGACACAACCTGTTTGACCAACAAATGGCTTAATTGGTTTAATAATAATAAAAATTTCCCTAAATAATCATCATGTTTTTTGTTTTTATTCATCATTTTTAATATATTAATCTTCACATGCTTTGGGGTATCGACCATTATGAACCACAAATAYAAAAAAACATCTTGCGATAACTTGACCCAATATTTCAACGACGTACAATTGTTCATATCACATGTTTGTAAAAMTCAATAAGCGAAAAAGGAWTTTACCTCTCTTATACTATATGTAATGAMCCAAATTCTATTTCAATTAAAAACATAAATAAATACAAAAATTTGCAACCATTAAACAARTAAAGTATAAATACATYGATTAAGATCACATAATTGACGAGAGTGAGCAAGTGGTGAGAGACTTACCTAATAGGTGAAGAYCTTGACTTACTTATAACACTATACCTGTCGATCCATTGCACTCCAATCTTTGATCCAACATGTCGCAACAATAATGTGGGGGACGAATCTCCTCCCAACCAATCCCCCAGTCATTGCGACAGAGATCCCCYRARCCCTYAATCAACTACCTATGCCAACTTTCAAGCCTTTTCCTCAAATTTCCCAAGCAAAAGATATCCACTTTTTTCCTCCTCCTTCATTATATAAAATTATTCTTACACATTCATGCAATAAGTTACATGCATAAATTACATTTGTCATTAAATAATTAATCATGTTATTTTTAACATTTTCTTACTTTCACTTCCCTTAATTTATCTTTTCTTTTTTTCACCTTTTATTCTATTAATAAAGTAATTCTTTTTATTATTATTTTTCTTTCTATTTTTATACTATTTAAATTATTATTATTATTATTACTATTTATTTTCATTATTTATCATCATTGTTTATTATTATTATTTATTAATTATTATTATTATTTATTAATACGGGGCATTACAGCAAGCTTGGCAAAATGGGTGATGTCCATAAATTTTTCTTGGAATCTAAAAGCTCAAGATTTATGTCAAACAAAATTAGTTAATAAATATGATTAATAATTACAACATCCATTTCCCTTGAATGAGGTGATAACGGTTGGGGCCATGACACAACTTGTGTGTTGTTTGGTCGTCAACCTATCTAGAAGTGCATTGATGATCAATGGAGAAGCATGCAACATAAATATTGAGCGAGCTGAGGAAAATAGCACTGTCTAGGTTTCGTATGAGCCCAATCCAACCAGTGTGTGAGGTGATGTGCAAGAGCAATGGGATGATTATTCTATTTAGTTCATGGACAATTTTTTTGTCTTAACAGTGTACCAAAATCAACGTGCCTGGTATGGAAATGATGGAGGGCAGACTATTAGTACAGAGTAGGAAGGGATTAGAAAAGGGTGGAGGCATATAATACCTGCAAATTGATTGGATCTCTAGTGATGTGGGGTATGTTGGAAAATGACGATGAGGCTTAATAGCTTTAGGATAATTTGAGGGATCTAGTAGTTAACACCAAACAAGTAGTAGGTAACCCACATTGTTTTTGTTGGTTTGTTTGTTTGATTCATAACATCTAGATTCAGGGTTTGAGTGGGANGGGGGGGTGGGTTAGTTGAGATCATGATCTGCATCAGTCTCACTTATTCCTGATTTATTCTAAGTCGGGGGAAGAGGTTAGGAGTATAGTTTGGGTGGTGATAGTCCCTCCCCTACCCTGGAAAGTAGAGGAAAAAACTATGTGAAGCTTCCCCTCCTATGTCTTGTTACTCTATTTGGCTCATTATTGATCCCAATATCAACCATTATGCCGAAAAGGACTACTGCTATGGTGGGGGGAGGTAAGAAAAAGAAACCTAGGGCTTGCATTCTTAAGGAACCCAACCTCGAGGAACCAATATATATTACTCGGATTGAGAAAGAAGCCCTTACAACAGAGAGCTTCTTTCAATCAAGGCCCATGTTAAGGGGGTTGGATTCCCAATGCTCAAAAATAGGGATTATACCCATGGACACGACCCAATTTGAATATTCCCTATTTGGTATGGAATAATCCTTCGAGTTATTGGTCCAACAATCATTTGATGAGATTTAATAGTTCATCTTTTTTATCTTTATGATTTCCAATTTTATAAAACAACTGTAGAAACTAAACTAATTTGATGGGTTTAAATAAATCTATCTTGCAAGATAACCTATAAGAAAAATGAATGAATATGAAACACAACTTTTGATTTTATTGGAATTAATTCCTCTAAGTACTAATTCTGCATAATAACATTAAGGAATTATAGATAACATGAAGTTGAAAGAGATGAAAATAAAATACCAAGAATTAATTCAACAAATATTTCATATAAAGAAACTAAGAAAGCATTTACCGAGAATAACAACAATCCATTCAATCATGTAAGATAACTTAACCATAATTGAAATTCCTACTAGATGATTGAGACATTTAAACAACATTAGAATAGCCCATGACAAAGAATAAAGGTACACATATTCTTTGACAAACCAAAAATTGTCTCGACTCTAATTAGAGTTTCTTGAAATTA
>JASDQU010309441.1:37820-62005 GCA_032191745.1 Picea mariana
TATTAGGTCTTCTTACATTGGACTTATTCTTCCTTATTGCTAGGACTTATTAATATTGACCTTTATTACATCAAAATATATTATTCTACCTATGTGAGAGGTTAGGTCCCTAACATGTCATCCCCCTTAAAAACAACCTTGTCCTCAAGGCTTGAGAGGTGGAAATTGCTGTAGAATGGTAGGTGGTTCCCAAGTGGCATCTGCTAGAGTTGTATCTTTCCATTGGAATAACACTTCCTTGATGGTTCACTGATGCAGATGACACTCACACTGGTCCAAAAGTGCTTGTGGCTGTAGCCAAATGGATCCTTCTTCATCCAACTCGGGAAGGTTGGTTTGAGTTTGGAACTTAGTCCCAATCACCTTCTTTAAGTAGGAAACATGAAAAACAGGATGGGGCTTAGAATGACTGGGAAAAGCTAACTGATAGGCCACCTATCCCACACATTTGAGAATGATATAAGAAACATAAAATTTGGGCACCAGTTTCTAAAAATGGTCAGCCTTGAGGGAATTTTTCTTGTAAGGTTGCAGTCGAAGAAACACCTGATCCACTTCTGCAAATTGACGTTCAGAGTGACCTTTATCTACTTGTTGCTTCATGCGATTTTGGGCCATGACCAAATTCTCTTTGAGGGTATAGAGAATATCCTCTCAAACTGTAAGTGTTTGGTCAACTACCTAGACCTTCGAGACACCTGGAGAATATGAGAGAATTGAAGGTGGATTTTGTCCATATACTGCTTTAAAAGGAGTCATGCAGGTAGTTATATGGTATGAAGTGTTGTTCCACCATTCAGCTAGTGGTAACCATTGAGCCCACTGATTTTTCTTAATCAAGGCAAAAAACCTCAAATATGTTCCCAAACACTTGTTGACAACTTTAGTTTGATCATCAATCTGGGGATGATAAGCTGTGATGAGATGCAATTGGGTGCCTTGTAGCTTGAACAATTCTTGTCAAGAATTGCTGGTGAAAGTTGGGTAGCGATCAGAAACAATATAATGTGGCATGCCATGAAACTTGAAGACATGATCCATGAAAATTTGAGCTACAATGGATGCTGTAAATGGGTGTTGAAGAGAACATAAATGAGCATACTCGGAAAGATGATCAACTACCACCATGATGATTGATTTATTTCTCGATTTAGGTAAGCCTGTAATAAAATCGATAGAGATATCCCACCAAATAGCAGGTGGAATTGGAAGCGGTTGTAGTGTGCCAGGAGATTTGAATGTTTTGCCCTTTTTGCATTGACACACATCACATTCAGCTACAAAATTACGAACGTCCTATTTCATGCCATCCCAGAAAAAAGAACGTTTGACCCTATCATAGGTTTTGGTAAACACAGAGTGCCCAACTGTGGGTGTAGCACGAAGCTCAGAAAGTACTGTGGATTTAAGTTTTGATTGTTTACTTAAATACAAATGACCTTTGTATCAAATCTCATCATGGAGCCAAGAGTACCCTGTGGAAACTGGAGAATTGGATTGCAATTGTTGTATCATATGCAAAATTTTGGGATCATGTAGCCATTCCTGGTGAATAGCTTGGATCCAATCTGGTACAATGAAGGAGAGAGAAAAAATGGACCCTTCATCTTCATATTTTCGGGAAAGTGCATCCGCAACCACATTGTCTTTTCCTTTCTTGTAAATGATCTCATAATCGTATCCAAAGAGCTTATCCACCCATTTTTGTTGCTTTGGGGAGAAAATGCGTTGTTCCAGAAAATACTTGAGGCTTTGATGCTCTGTCTTAATTTGGAAGCGTTGCCCCTATAGATAAGGGCACCAAATATCAATGACATGAAGAATAGGTAACATTTCCTTTTAATATATTGATTTTCCTAATTTTTTCTCAAACAATTGTTTGCTGGTAAAGGCCAAAGGCCGACCCTCTTGCATAAGGACAACGCCAATTCCTTTCCCTGAAGCGTCACATTCTAGGACAAGGTCTTTGTGAAATCAGGAAGGGATAGGAATGGAGTGGTGCACATGGCCATATTCAAGGTTTGAAAATCCTGAGCAGCTGCTGGAGTCCAAGTGAAAGAATTATTATTAAGGAGTGCAGTGAGAGGTGCCACAATCTTTCCATAATTCTTAAAAAACTTGCGATAATAACCTGTTAAGCCCAGAAATCCATGCAAGATTTTGAGAGTCTTTGGGTGAGGCTAGTATTGCATAGCTTCAATATTTTTAGGATCCACCCTAACGCTAGCCTTTCCAACAAGATGACCCAAGTACTTGACTTCCGAGGCGCCAAAAGCACATTTAGATTTTTTCAGAAAAGTTGGTGCTGAGAGAGTAGATGGAGAAATCGATCCAAATGAGAAAGATGGTCTGTGTAGGTTTTTCTATAGATGAGGATATAATCAAAGAAAACTAAGACAAAATGATGGAAAAAAGGATGGAAGACATGATTCATATGGATTTGCAAAGTGGAGGGAGCATTAAACAAGCCAAAGGGCATGAACAAAAACTCATAGTGGCCCTCATGAGTTCTAAAGGTAGTCTTAGGAATGTTCGCCTCTTTCATATGGATCTGGTGGTAGCCAGAATGAAGATAAAGTTTAGTAAAGAACTGAGCACCACTCAATTCATCCAAGAGGTCATCAATGACAAGAATGGGAAATTTTTCTTTAATGGTGAGTTTGCTGAGGGTGCGGAAGTCAGGAAAAATGCACCAAGAACCTTCTTTCTTAAGGACCATGACCACAAGAGAAGAGTAGGGGATCGTACTCTGGTGGATAACACATGCGTTGAGAAGTTCTTGAACCATTTTCTCAATTTCATTTTTTTGGGAAAAGGGGTGACGATAGGGACGGATATTGGGAGGGCGGATTCCTGGGACAAGGGGAATGGAATGATCATGAACACCAAAGGAAGGAAGGAGTCTCTGGGGAGTGGAAAAAACCACTTGATGTTTAGAGAGGATGGATTGGAGGTCCTGTGGCACAAAGGGTGTCTTAGTTGCTTGTATGGCATGGAGTTGGGAAATAACTTCAGAATGACCTTTTTTGAGCATATTTTCCATGCGATGGGAACTAATGATCTCAGAGGAATCGACGGTGATGCCTTGGAACTTATATTGTTGGCCCTTTTGTTCGAATTGCATGGTTAATTCCTTAAAATCCATGAGAATGGGACCCAAATTCCTTAGCCAGTGTGCACCCAACACAATGTCACAACCGCCCATGTCGATAGCAAACATATGAGATTTCAGGTGGTAGTCACCCATTTGGAGACACATTTTCACAATGCCCTCCACATTTGATCGACCCGCCATTGACAATCATGATTTGGAAATTATTGACTGCACATATATAGAAATTAGTTTCTTGGGCAATGCGGCGATGAATAAAATTATGGGTGCTTCCACTGTCAACAAGAATGATGACCTTCCTATGCTTGATGTAACCAATTAGCTTGAGGGCTTAGGGAGAAGAGAAGCCAGTGAGAGCATTTAGGGAAATGACTAGTTCTACTTTGGGAGGGTCTGAGGGAGGAGTTATGTCAGTGGGTTCAGGTGACACAGATACAAGGGGAGCTTCAACATCCTCTTCTGAAACATCCGTCGAGATGACCATAAAAATATTTTTCTCCTTACAATTGTGTCCCAAAAAATATTTGTCATCACAATTATAACAAAGGCCTTTGAGTTGGTGTTCAACCATTTCGGCCTTGGTCAATTTTTGGATCTTTAGTGGAGTAGAAGGAGTAGTGGGATTTACTGGTTTAGTGCGAGGAATAAAGGAGGGTTTCCAATTTTTAGAAGAGACAACCTGTTGTGCTTCCTTAGCTCTTTTAGTATCCTCCACCCAACTCTAAGGCCGATCCATGAGGACATGGGAACAAATATCATCCTTGAGGCCACTGATAAAACATTCTCGGAAAAAAAGCATCCGACATGCACTTTGTACAAAAATCCAGTCGCTCAAAAGTAGCTATAAAGTATTCCAATGTTGCAGATTGTTTCAACTTTGTCAAACGACCTAAATGGTTGGTGTCAGTGTCAAAGAATTCATAAAGATATGCCACAAAGTGTGTCCAAGCAACATACCCTTGGCAGGGAATTTTTGTCCATTGCCACCATTGCCAACGTTCTTGATCTAGATGGAGAACACCATACCGGAGTTTGGACAACTCATTCGTAATCCTGTAAAAAGAGAAATAATGTTCCATTTGAGTTAACCAACCAGTGGTATCCGAGCCATCAAATTTGGTCACATCCACACGTGGAAGGCGTAGGTCACTCTGAAAGTGACAGGGATGAAAATTATGGGAATGAGAGGAAGTTTCAACTTTGGTATGAAAAGGTGGGTCAGATAAGGGAGGATCTGCAGGGATATGTAGCTTGGTGTAGATCATCGTAATGTCTTGTTTGAGGTCTTGTTTGAGTTCCTCGATTGAGGCGAAGATGGAGGAATGCATGTTTTTATTGATGGTGGCAATATTGGAATTGAGATATCTCACTTCTTGTTGGGTCTCTGTGAAATTAGATTGCAAGGTATTGAAGTGAGCTTCCAAGTCTTGGATACGGGTATTGGCCATGATGATGAGGGAACCAAAAAGGGGCAGGTGGGGTCAAAAATTTTGCCGAAAAATGATAGGTATGAATGTGATAAGGGCGAAGAGAGAAATCCAATGGAATAGGTCTCAAATAATGATGAAACAAGATCCATACTTTTTTTTTTTACACCTGTAGAGTTATACTCCGATATGAAGAATACTGCAGTGATGAAATTCCCAAATTCTTAATAAGGAAGAAATGTGTAGTGATTTTGCAACTCGAATGCAGGAGACATAGATGCACGGCAATAGATCTTGTCTGTTCTGTTTTTCGTTTCCATCCCCAAAGGTTAGGTATTCAAGGGTTTTACAGACAAGGGTTTGCATTGTGCTATAGCTCTCTGATATACGTGCGAGGTCCAACAATAGTACTCGACCCAATATCTCAGGGCATCAACTAAGGAGGCTAGACCATTCCCTTATCCATACTACCCGACTACCCAGGTACTAGAGAGTATCTTCCTGAGTGATGTTCTTGGTGGAACTATAGAAGTCAGGCGACCGATCGGTTTATCTAAAGAGGGCTTTAGGAAATCTAGGCTGATCCGTATATAGGTGTTGTCTGATGCGCTACCAATTGAAAGGGTACCAATAGGGGTTACAAGGGTGGCCAACAAATGTGCGCTTAAGTACCACTTGTATTTCCTGCGTGTATGAATCCCCAATTGCGGGTTTATGGGCGTAACGAGTAGCTCAAAGATGCTAGAATGCGTCTCTACCTTGAAAAAACTTAACCCACAATTTTCTACCGAGGAAAGTGCTCTGATACCACTTGTAATATTCCAGATATAAAAACTATGCAGAAAAGAAATAAAATGCTAGAAATGGAAAATGAACAACAATATAACCAAAACAACACCACAATAATACCAAAATGATACCAAAATAACACCAGAAAGAGCACTATGATTACTGAGAGCAATGTTCACTTGCCTCTTTGAGGGGGAAACCTCCAGCAGAGCAGATATTTATTACAATAATATCCAAGACAAAATTTCTCATACCCTCAACTCCTATTTATACTAAATATGTCTATCAAAAAAACCATCTAGAGGAAGATCCTTCTAGAAGCGAAAGATTCTATTAGGTCTTTTTTTATTGGACTTATTCTTCCTTATTGCTAGGCCTTATTAATATTGACCTTTATTACATCGAAATATATTATTATACCTATGTGAGGGGTTAGGTCCCTAATAGTCTCCATAGCCTGTGCTATCTTCTCAATTTTCTCCTCTGTTGGTATGTTCTCCCCTTAGGTGCTGTCAGAAATAGTTTTGAACACTTCTTCCACATGTTTCTCAATTCTGATAGTGTGCTTATTTTCTTCATTCCTCTCAAACAACACCTTTTTAATTTTCATATTAAGTGTATTACTTACTTCATTGGCCAATTGCAAACTTTTCGCATCTGCACGGGCCCTCGACTGAATTTCCTGTGCGATATTGATTTGAAGTTTGTATAGCGCCTTTGTTGGAATATTGGGAAGTGACAAGTCCAAATGATATATGTATTTCAAGGGATTTTGTGTTGTTTCCTCATCCACCCGCAACATTCCTCGGGTGATACGAAAATTGTCATTCCCCATCACTATTATCAACACCGTCTCCTATTCTGGAACCATTCTCTCCTTAAAAGTTTGTTGCTATTGCACCTGTTCTTTTTGCTGCGCTGTAGTGAGTTGAAATTGCTCCAGTGTATCCTTGACCTTTTTTAATTTCTTGACTATCTCCGCCCTTTTCTTCTTAGCATCATACCGTGCCTCTACCATGTGGTCTTGTACTTTATCTGCGACTAACTATGCATCATCCTCTATCGGTGTAAGTTGAGGAACTTCCTTGTGCACCTTCATTTTCTTGCGTCATCCTCTTGTCTATAAGACTGTTCTTTTCAATGGAAGAGTCTCTATCTATGTGGTTGTAACTGGTATATCCATGTCTGGGAGATCTTCACCTCTTGTTTCCTCTGACATAGGAATATTTGTATCTTTCTGCGCTCCTCCATTTGGTTCCACTGCGTGCTAATTTTCCTTAGTTGGAGCCTTAGGGATAATAGTTTTCTACCTTGGGTTTCTAATGTTTTTGTTACCCCCTATTTCTTTGGCACGCTCTATTGTTTTCCTTGTATTTTTTGCTGGGCTAGTTGACTGCTTTGAAGGTCCAACCTCTACTTGCTTTTTAGATATTGGTACCTTCTTTGGAATCACTGGAACCTTCCATTCTTCAGGACAATATTTCATGGCCCATTGCACTTCTTCTCATGTGACACACTATATGTTAGGATATTTAGACACTTAGGAGTTAGTTAAGATCTACTTGGTCAAATGTGTTGTTAGGTAAAAGTGTGTTTCTTTAGTATGCATTAGTATGCATTTGTAGTTAGGAAATTCAACAGTCACGATATGTTCCTAACATAGAGTGATATGATGGTTCATATTCTTATCAATATTAATGACCATTGGTCTGTGGCTTAACACCTGATTGGTCCATGATCTCTATTTAAAGAGCATGGAGGGTCATTTGTTGATGATCGATTGTGAGAAACTCTCTTGTAAAATCTCTCTGTAATATTTTTCTTTTTCATTAATACACTTCTCCAAGTGGCCACGTTAGCTGGGGCCGTGGATGTTTACCCACAGGGGGTTTACCATGTCACAACATTGGTGTGTTGATATTTGATCTGGTTGTGTGAGTGGTTACTAAAGGTGTTAATCCTCTGTTGGAATACATCTGTTTTCGAACATGGTATCAGAGCTTGTTTGAAGACCTGCTCCTGTTGTAGATCGAGACCGGGAAGACGAGTTGTCTCATATCCATTTTCTTCCATTTTTGTAATTATGGGCTGATAGAACTATTCCATTGTGTCTAGAGTGCTCGTTTCATTTAGGAACGCTTTTCATTTCACTCGAAAAGGTTTATGTTTTCCCAAGATACAACCATTTCAGCTAGATCCAGAGGTATAAAGCTTGAATACACCATTTTTAAATTTTTGCAGAGTATTATTTTGGTTTTATATTATTCATTTTTGGGTTGCTACTCTTTTATATCTACGTATTCTCTTTTCCCCGCGCCCTATGCGATCTCAAAAAATCAGAAACAAATAGGAAAAGGTGCATTCTCTAGGTAAGCTAACCGAGATCTAACCCTTGTTTTCATCGAGAAGTGAAATTGTTTTCTTGTTTGAAAATAATTTTTTTTGAGCACGCTCTCCAAGGCTGTCTTCCACAAAAAAAGGCAACATAAGGGTCCCAAACCCACTCATCTAGCTTCCACTCCTAATAGTGATAAAGGAGAAAAATATAAAAATAAGAAGACTGCCATACATTGCAACTTTTGTGCTAAATATGGTCATGATGAGTCCAAATGTTTCAAGAAGATGGCATCTTTAGAAGCAGTGATGAAGAAGCACAAAATCAATATTGATTCTACTTATTCTTCTTCTTCTCATGGACATGCACTTTTTGCTTCTGGTTTCTCCTTCAATACAACTTCTACTTCTTCTTCTGATGAGTGGCCTATTGATTCTAGAGAATTTTATCATATGGCTAAGGATAGAGAGACATTTTCTGCTCTAAATGAATGTAACACCAAGAAAATATTTTTTGGTGATGATAGATCTCTTAGTGTTGAAGGATATGGAACAATTCAAGTAGAAAATGGTCATTTCAATGATGTATTATGTGTTCCAAGTCTTTCTTGTAACCTTCTATCAGTATATCAAATCACTCACTCAGGTGAAGGTAAAACAGTAGAGTTTTCACCTCACCAAGTTGTAATAAAGGATCTAAAAGATCCTAAGCATGATTTTGCAACTGGAATTGCTAATGATATTACCAGGTTGTACAAGTTTGACAACTTTGGGTCATCATCTTTTTCATCAGTTTTTGTTGCTCATAGCGATGACTTGAGCAAACTTTGGCATGAGCGGTTTGGTCATATAAACTATGGCTCATTGCAACAACTATGTAATCAAAATATGGTGATTGGTCTTCCTCTTGTTTCATGTAGATATGGTGTTTGTACCAGTTGTGTTCTTGACAAACATCATTGGGACAGTTTTGAAAAACGTGCCTCTTGGCACACCTTGGGCCCTTTGCAGCTTGTTCATAGTCATTTGTGTGGTCCACTTTCTTCTCCTTCTTTTTTTGGGTGCAAGTATTTCTTAACTTGCATTGATGACTTTTCCAGATGTACTTGGGTTTACTTTTTAAAACTTAAGAACGAAGTTTTTGACAAGTTTTTGGCCTACAAGGCCCTTGTAGAAAAGCAATTTGGACATCAAATTCAAAGGTTAAGAACATATAATGGAGGCGAATATGTGAACAATAATTTTACAAGTTACTCCACTACATGTGGAATCCAAATGAAACACACTGTTCCATATACACCACAACAAAATGGTGTTGCTGAGAGAAAGAATTGCACATTAAAAGAAATGGCTAATTGTATGATCCAATCTAAGGGATCAAGTCTAAAGTATTGGGTGGAAGCCATCGATTGTGCAAATTAAATAGTAAATCACACTCCCACAAAGGCTCTTACAAATATAAAACTAGAAGAAGCTTGGACTAAAATTAAACCAAATGTAAGTCACTTCCGTGTATTTGGCAGTATAACATGGGCTCACATTCTTGATGAGAAAAGGAAAGCATTGCATCCTAAAAGTGAGAAGTGTATATTTGTTGGTTATTCTGAAGATGTCAAAGGTTATATACTTCTTCAACCACATTGTAATGAAATCACTATTAGAAGAGATGTTAAATTTGATGAAAATCTCTTGGCCTACGAGCCTAATTCGGTGTTTGTGCCTTCTTTGGCCTGCAAGCCTAATTCGACATTTGTGCCTTCTTCAACCTGTGAGCCATATTTGGCGATTGTGCATTCTTCTGTTCTGGTTTCTTCTTCAGATGATGATAATGAGGATGGAAATCCACCTCCTCCTGCTCACCTTCCTCTAGATATGTCCTTTGAACTTGAACCAACACCAACTCCAACTCCATTTCTTCCTAGATGGGTCTGTTCAACACAAGAAGCAGTTGGTGATCTTTTCGGTGATCCCTCAGATCAACGTCGGACACATTCATAGTTCCAACAAGCATATTCTCTTTTGTCTCAAGTTTCAGAGACTCGTGATCCAGATACATTTGCAAAATATTCAAGTCATCCAGATTGGGATACAACAATGAATGAAGAGTATTGTTCTTTAATGGCGAACGATACTTGGGATCTTGTACCTCTTCCAAAAGGAAGAAAACTTGTCAGATGTAAATGGGTCTACAGAACTAAGTATGCATCAGATGGAAGTGTTGAAAGACACAAGGCTCAGTTAGTTGCCAAAGTATTTTCCCAAGTTGAAGGAATTGACTATAATGAAACCTTTGCCCCTGTAGCAAAATGATTTCTATCTGCCTTGTTCTTGCCCTCGTTGCCTCACATAAATGGGAGGTCCATCAGATGGATGTTAAATCTGCCTTCTTGCATGGATATTTTCAAGAATAAATCTACATGGAACAACCTCTTGTCTATGTCCATAATGACTCTAGCCTTGGTATGCTAAAATGGATAACTTTCTTATTACCACTAGATTCTCTAGATGCCAATCTGATCCTAATGTCTATACCAAGAAAGTAGGAATCCATCTCATAATCCTTGTCCTTTGTGTTGATGACCTTATCGTTACTGGTAGTGACTCAAAACTCATAAACCATGTGAAAACTATCCTTAATAAGAAATTTGAAATGATAGACTTAGGTTTTTTGCACTATTTCCTTGGCCTCCAAGTTTTACAAACCAATGAAGGAATTTTTCTTTCCCAATCTAAGTATGCTTGTGAAATTCTTCATCGCTTTCACATGGATGATTGTAAACCATCCCCTTCTCCCTTCCAATCTGGAGTCAAGCTTGTTGTCACCTGTACTTCTCCCGAAGTTGATGCCACCTTGTATCGTCAATTAGTTGGTAGCCTCTTATACTTGACTCATACCCATCCTGATATATCCTTTGTTGTTGGTCTTGTTGCTCGATATATGCAAACACCCTATGAAAGCCATTGGAAAACAAATAAAAGGATACTTCTCTATGTCTGTGGTACAGTTCAATTTGGGATACATTATAGCTCAGGGGGGACTCCTTTATTGGTTAGTTTCACTGATTTAGATTGGGTTGATGACCCTGATGATCAAAATTCTACTGAAGGTTATGTTTTCAACCTTGGCTCAGGACCTGTCACTTGGGCTTGTAAGAAACAACATGATATTGCACTTTCTTCAACAAAAGAAGAGTACCAAGCAATGGTAAATGAAAGTCAAGAAGCCTTATGGCTTCAACAGATTCTTTCAGAGTTTGGATTCTAGTAGCAACATCCAATCATCATTTGGTGTGACAATCAGAGTGCCATCAATCTCGCCAAATACCCAGTTCAACATTAGCGCATCAAACACGTCGAGCTACACATGAACTTCATCAGGAAGCTCATTCATGATCAAGTTATTGAAGTGCTCTTTTTCCCTACAGAATATCAAGTTGCAGACATTTTCATAAAGTCTCTTACAGAAGCAAAGTTTTCCAAACTTTGATCTATGTTAGGAGTTTAGGAAGTTTTCATTAAGGGGGGATATTCTCTAATGCCTCCTTCCTTCTCCTATTGTGCCACTATTGTAAATCCTTTAATCCTATCCCAAGTTGTTCTTAAGGGGGGATGTTGGGATATTTAGACACTTAGGAGTTAGTTAAGGTCTACTTGGTCTAAATGTGTCGTTAGGTAAAAGTGTGTTTCTTAGTGGGTTTCTTTAGTATGCATTTGTAGTTAGGAAATCTGACGGTCATGATATGTTCTCGACATAGAGTGATTCGACGGTTCATATTCTCCTCGATATTAACGAACATTGATCTCGGGCTTAACACCCGATTGGTCCATGATCTCTATTTAAAGAGCATGGATGGTCATTTTTCGATGATCAATTGTGAGAAACTCTCCTGTAAAATATCTCTGTAATATTTTTATTTTTCATTAATAAACTGCTCCAAGTGGCTGCGTTAGCTAGGGCCGTGGATGTTTCCTCATAGGGGTTTTACCACATCAAAACATCAGTGTGTTGATCTTTTATCTAGTTGTGTGAGTGTTTACTAAAGGTGTTTGTTCAATGTTGGAATACCTGTGTTGTCAAACAATATTTCGATTGTTGCCACTCCTTATTAGTATCCCTTTTGGCCTGGATCCACATGTTATGTTTGTAAGCCTTAAAATATACTATTCCTTGATTTTCTCTCACCACTTCTGGTGGTATTCTCCATGTATTGGCTAGCTTTTCCTGCATCTCATCACACAACACGGAAAAAGTGGTAGAATTTTCCTTTCTTTTCTTCAGATCTGAAGTGTTCCATAATGTTGTGTATTTTGCTGCGCGAGACTTCCCTATCCTCTGGAAAAAAGAACTGTATTTTGGTTCTCCCCAACCAATCAGGGCTATCAATATAATTAACTAGGAATAATGAAACTTTGTACCTAAATCCTGCACATCCTTACAATTCTCCAAAAATAAGTTTAGTAGGTAAGGAACCTAGTTGAGTAGACTCCCCTTCATGCACTGCGTTGCTGCTACTATAGGGGCTTACTCCTTGCGACATTTCCTCAAAATTTTACATTCCATCAATTTTGTCATGAACTTCACTACTGGATCATTTATCTGTCTAATAACCATTCCCCTGGAACCTTCGTCAGTACCATATTTTTTCTTGATCTCATCTTCCAGGGCTTTCTCTTTGATTTTATCATCCATGTATTGCTATGGTTTTGCGCCGTCTGTCGATAAACTTATAATTTCTGCAACTAAGTCTACATCTATGGATACAAGCCTCTCCATCCATAAGATTCTTTCATGTACTAGTGCTAGTAGCTGTTTGACATAGGAATTTACATATTTTCCTCTCCCAAAATGAGGAATCTCTAGTAGGTTCATGATCCCTATGTTATATAATCCTGGAATCCACTATTTTGGATTCAAAATGGGATCCCCTAATGGACCCTCTCCTCTACTCTTCATGTACACTTGCTACACAAACTTAGGGAACTTCCCTATGTCTACCACATCGTGATAATTATACTTCAGTTTGTTAACATACCCTAACATGTCACCAACTACTTTGACTCCATCAGGTACTTGTGGCAGTGACAATGTTAGCTCCTTTTGTTTGCTTGATGTTCTTGGGTCAATAGGTTTTTCCTTATCCTTATTCTTTCATTTTGATGTCCCTGTCACTTCCATTGGATTATCTTCCTCATATTCTTCCATGTCTGTCTATTTCATAACGTATTCCACCTGTACTTGTTCCTCCGACTGCTGTGCTGGATCTGCTACACGATGATGTACTTCATCAGAATCTGTTCTTTCATCATATTCCTCATTTGGATCTACCTATGTTTGTGCTATACCTAATCCAACTTGGTGCACATGGTTCTGATCTATGCTAAGGTTTTGTGTTTCACCCCACGTGTCGATATCTATTTCTTCTGTCACCATATCCTGCTCTTCTACAATGGTGGGAATAACCAACTCGATGACTAGTGAAGGAATGGCATCCATGCCCACCACTCCCTCTGATTGATTTAAATTTACTCCCTTGTCTATCCTATGGATACCTCATGCACTTCTCATTTTCCTTGCAACCCGACTGGGAGCTCCAAACTTTGGTGGAACCATTCTGCTAAAATATAATAAGGTTGCTATGAATATTCACTAAACACCTCAGAGTCGCCTTCTTGCACTAGGTTTTCTTCCTTAGCTTTCGTTTACACAATGTCACAATTAGTCTTCTTGTTCACATTTTCTTCTTTATAAGCTGTTCCATAAATGCTTTGTCATGCTGTACTTTTCCGATCACTTCCTTTTCCTTTTTCCGAATACTTTCTGTATCGATAGACTACTTTTTCTGTCTAGTCACCTTTCTCTGGAACACAGTGTATTCAAGTTTTTTTCATACTAACTACTATCTTGTGTGTGCTGTATCATCTAACTGCACATCTAACACTTACCCATCTACTTCATCTTTTTGTATTTTTCTTCTTTTTCTAAATTTTTATTACTTTTTCTTCTTTTAACTCATACTATATACATTATGTACAATTCTAGTTTTTTGCGCTGCAACTACTAAAGGTTACTGGGTTGACTGTCCCTATATATTTTTTTTCGACTTCCATTAACCAGCCCTTGAATCTCTTTTCCTGCTAGATCCTGCAACTACACAACACTTCCATCTGTGACAAATTTGATCTCATATGGCCCTAGCCAATGCATCCTAAATTTCCCTGGGTGCTGTAAGTATTTGCTATCATAAAGGAGAACCAAATCTACTTCCTTGATGTTTTTCTTCTTAATGTGTTTATCATGCCAATATTTTTCTTTATCTTTCTGTACTTCCTAATGGAAACCAACCTTAATCCTGTCCTCTTCTATTTCCATGAGTTGAGACAATCTTTCTTTATCTACGCCTCTTTCTGACATTTTATCAATCTCTGCCTTAACTTTCTATTTATATACTGGATTCAACCTATAAGGTCTCTATATTATTGGTTTGGCATTTGTTCACAAAGGAATCTTCATTTCTCCAAGTTCTCCCTCTACTCCTTTCATCTCTGAAAATGTTGTTGGAAATAGATCACTATATTCACACAATAATTATGTTATTCTTTCCACTGTCTGGTTGTCCCAATAGTCACCAATACTTGCAATATTTGGATTCTCTTCTATTCCAATATTTACCTTCTTTATCTTCAGTGGTCCAGTAAATTCTTCTGACTGTAACGATGGACCTTCTACTTCTCTTTCCCCTTCAACTTCTGTAATCTGAATATCGCGCAGGTTTTCTTCTGCTGGGTCATGTTTTGCGACATGGTAACAATGTAACAACTGCATGACTGTTTGTCAATTCTAATTCTGATAACATGTTACAATTTCAAATTATGTTTATTCAAAGATATTTTCTTTTATTAGCTTCAGTGATGCATCCATCACTGGATTCTCATGTTCAAATGCAAACATAATCACAAAATTCAGTTGTAAATCTTCCCATTTTACAGTTCCTCTATGCAATTCCAATTCTATGTACCAATTCCTTGGTATTCCTTCCAATGTATGGATGAAGTAATGCGGCCATTCCTCTACTGGTACCAATATCCATTGGGTTATGCATATGTTTATATGTTCTCTAGGTTGTCCTATTCCATCACATTTTTGCATATATTTATTCTCTTGTTTTGTGCCAAATCTGATGCGTAGTAATATTTTGCATTGATACCAATCCTGGATATTTTCTTTGTGAGTACCCCACCAATGTGCAGGTGTTTCTTTCAAGGCAATGTCTAAAATTTGTAACCTCTGACTTTCCAATATTTCTAACTCAAATTTTGTTAAGAATTCTTCTAAATCATTTAGACCATAAAAATTTGGAGGTTCTCTTACCTTTATACCAACCCATCTTAGTGCACACATCATTCTTGCACATCTTCTGGTAGATATCTCATATAAGCACTGTTTCCAATTATCCAGTCCTATGTTATAATCTGAAGCACAAGAATTGATGCTTCTCCAGCTAAGCATTCCATCTGTTATTGGATTAATGCAATCTTCCTCGCGCGTGGTAGTTCTACAAAACTAGTTTATTTCTTCTGTGATAAATTTCTCTATCGTTGGTTCAACATATATTTCTCCTTATGAAGGATGTAATGTTGCTATGAATCTATATTCTCGTGATTAAAAAATCATTTTCCCAATCTTCAAGTTGATGATAGCTTGATTGTCAAATTCCCAATCCAGTCCCAACAATACTAGATAAGGTGTAGTATTATCCACTATATCAATTACCTCAAAATATGCCATAGTGCACACCCCATATAAATCCACTGGTATTCCTTTCAATCAACCAATTGGTATCACCCTATGTTGATTTTACAACTTCAGCTGAATAGGTGAATATCCTAGTGTAGGTTCTCCCATGCATTCCCATGTTTTCTTAGGCAAAACATTTACATCAGATCCCAAATCTAATATGATGTCACCCATGTTAACGTCTCCAATATTTTCATTTAGTATGAACTCCCTATTTGTTCTTGTCTTCCTATGGACATGATTTACTTTCTTTTGTTCTAGTTGTATCTCTTCTCCAAGATTGCATTTTTATAACAAACATTGTAACATTTTTATAGATGTTTGATCATTCAATAACTTCAAGCAAGATACCCAGAAGTTTCTTAGATTACTTATCTTTTCTGAAGAATAATATCTTCTAGTATGATCAAATGGATACAGAATATCGTATACTGGCACATCATAAGATGGATATGCATTTTAAGTAGAAGTGATATTCTCCTGCAAAATTTCTTGTCTGGCCTCCTTGCATGTCTCTTTTTCCTTGCGCACATCAAAATGCTGTTGAGGTGTTGTATTCTTCTTAACCCATTGATGTCGGTTTTGATTCAGATTTGCTGCATCTGCTCCTATATTGGTTCCACCTCGAGTAACTATATTGTTATTTTCCCCATCATCTCTAGTTTATGTGGCAATCCATTGAACATTTTGATTATTCTGGTTCCTTTTTTCCTGTATCTTTGTCAGAAGTGTCAGAAAATATTCTGTAGTATGATCTATTGTGTGACAGTGCATGCATGTCATTGGTGGTAGTGGAAAATCCCTTGCATAATTTCCAATTTTCTGAAAATTGTGACAAATTACTGGTCCTCTGCCTCTTCCAAATCCTCCTCTTCCACGTCCTTCTCTTCCGAATCCTCCTCTATTACCTTGATTATCTACACATGTTGTATTATATTGTGGTACTTGATTATACTGCAGTGGCACGACAAACTGCTGTGCATTATTATACTGCTACGCATGAAGACCTGTCATTAGTTCAACCTACATCCTATAAGCATTTGAGGTCCTTTCCTTTATCATTTCCAAGGTTCGAAAATCCTTGTACTAATGTCCTACAAACTTGCAGAAATTGCAGAATGTACTCTTAGGCATTGTTTGGTACTTTTGTATCATGGGACAATTGTAGGGATCATGTCCATGCGTTTTACATATTTTACACCACGGTCCTCCTATAGGTAAGGGATTCAACAATCCTTCTCCCAAACACTGCGCAAATGTTGGAAACTCATTCTTGCGATGTCCTTCTGTTCTAAATAAGGTACACTAAACAAATTCCCTTTATTCTGATTTAAATGAAATGTCAAATTCCTGAGATCCTCTCTCAACTCTTATACAACTAGATCTATATGTTTATATACTGATTCTCTTCTAATTGTACGGATTCCTGCAGAGCCTCAACCTGAGTCTGAAACTTCTGTTGCCTCAATGGATATTTAAAATGTGGTAATAATTAATTTATAAATAGATTCCTATGCTGCATGTCTATTATAGGATATTTCAACTTACCTTTCAATATATTGAACTTCTGATCGACTTCCCAAACTGAATCCCTTGGATTTTGTTTGATTTCTATCATTTCATTCATAAATTGATCTTCTGAACTTGGTCACTGGAACTGATTGATTAATGCCTTCTTCACATCTAAAACAATTTTAGGTGATCCTTGTGGAATGTTCACTGCTAGAATCATAAACCAGTCTAGTGCATAGTTTCTGAATGTAATTGCAAGCTACACAAATTTTGTATCTTCATTCATGATTTGTTTAGCTTCCCAAATATTTTCACAAATAAATAAATGTTTCTCTGGGTCCTTCGACCCTTCTCCATGAAACTCTCATAACCAAATAGTTGGATCTTATCCTACCATTGTAAAATTTGTAGTACCACCTCCACGCAGTGTATATAACTGATTACTGCTAGCTGAACTCCTACTTCTACTTGAATTTCCATTGGTCCCTTGACCTATTGGAATCCTTATGATGTCTTAGTCGCACATGGGGTCGTGGGTTCCACACTAATTCAGATTTGGAATGCAGAGCCTTCTTCTGCACCGGACCCTTGGCCTCTGGTTTTTCTCTCATATGTGACCTGCAAGACTTCCTCAATCTTATTCGCAGAATGGAGATCCTCTACCTCTTCTTCATCACTTTCCAAGCCTTCCCTCTTGGCTACTGCTCTTTTTTTCCTATTAATATTATATTGGTAGGGTCTTCCATTGCACGTCGTTCCCACTCTATCCATTATTTCCTTGATCTGTTCTTCATCCATCATAATAGGGTCCATTTCTTCCTTCTTTTGACATCTATCTAGGTCCTTCTACATATCTCAAATCTTCCTTAGTGTTTCCCCTAGTCTCCCCATGCGTGCAGAGTTATTTAGATGTATGATTCCATTGTCATCACACCTTTATCATGCATTAAAATATTGATTGATGTGTACAATGATATAATATACCTTCCTCTCGGACCCTTAAAAAATTTCTTCTCTGCAACAATGTAATATTTTGCAGTATCGACTGCAAACTCAGTAATGAATCCTGCAATAATGTTGTCTAGCCAAAAATCCACTGCGCGCGTGAATTTATTATTGACTTTTTGTAGCTACACAATATTCTTAGTAGTCCATTCTACTGGTCTTATCCGATTAGTTGGGTGATTTTCCTTCAATCTTAGTATCCACTCCCGCAACAAATGTGGAAAATGATAGAAAAATGCCTCCCGAAGATCAGTAAATACATACCTTTCCAAATACTGGCACGGTGTATACTTAGGGTTTCTATTGTCTTTCTATGCAAACTCGAGCTCTTTTCCTGTCAACCATAGTTCAATATCATGTTTAGTTGGGTTCCATGGTTTGAACATCCCCTTCTAATACTGCATTCGCTTCACTGTCCTTCTCAACAAGTCCCTTCCAATCTGTTCTTCTAGGTTCCAACTGGAAACGTAACCATTTTTTGGATGTTTAGGGTTGACTTGAGTTCTACTTTAGGTTTCCAACAAAACCTTGCAAACCATTGTCCCTTATGGAGACCAGAAGGAAACACCGCGCACAGAGTGCACAATGCAGTCTCACCCGAGATGGATTATGGGTGACTGCAGGACCTAAATGTCTGCAATCATGGAAGGGAGGATTTTATGGGGATGATATACATTCTTTCTACTTCAATATACATCATATCTAATATTATAACACATCATTATATCCAGATATACCATTCCGTAAACATTCACATTCATTTACGATTCATTCAACAGTAAATATTTTGACTATTCTAGTGCGTGCTACATTTTACTATTACCAGATTCATTCATTCATTCATCATAACTAAATAAATGAAATAAATAAGATAGAAATTGCACACATAGACACAAATTTACCATGTTTCACCCCCCCGAGATACGTCCACAAAGATCTGACATTATTCGCTCTTTTATTATTCTTTATCAAAAGTTTATAGCACTTCACGCATTACAATGAGTACAACTGAGGCTGACAAGATCGCACCAAGCTCCACAGATTGCGACCTTACCCTCAATTACAATTCATATATCTCTCTCAAAAATTGACTCTAATATCATCTTCCACACTAGCTCCACAACTAGATCGCTCAAGAATTAACCACAACTACTCAAAAAATGTATCTCCTCAGATATCAAAATACATATTTATAATACAAAAAGGGTAAAATACCCGTTACAACCATGACCAAAACCCTAACCCACTAACCTAGGTGGATTAGGTTTGTCCACATTTAACTCCTCGATCACGGCTAGTCCAAAATCCAACTGTTTTCCTCGCTGATCCGCATCCTTCTTCCTTTCTTTGACTTTCCTACTTGCCCGGCTCTGCTTTTCCCTATTTTCTAACATGCTCTCCTTTTTTGGTCCATTTTCCAATTGCCTTCATTAATTGCTGCGCTCTTCCCCAAAATGTCCTACGCCAACACAACAGAGGCCAGGTTTTTACAATTGGACGAGTTTCTAGTCTTGGGAGGTCTTATTCTATTGCAAGGGAGATGATTTTCCTGCCTGGAGATACAACAATTTGCTTGGGGAATATGTGGGGCTCCACCATGAATTGACTCAAGGTGTTAAAAAAAAAACATATATCTGGCCTGGTATTGACAAAATAGATCAAGGACCTTATCAACTGCCTATGTATCCTAGGATCTACTAACTCTGAATTTGAAGTAATACCTTTATCATGAATTAAAATATTGATCAATGTGTATAATGATATAATATACCTTCCTATCGGACCCTTCAAAAACTCCTGCTTTGCAGCAATGTAATATTTTGCAGTATTGACTGCAAACTCAGTAATGAATCCTACAATAATGTTGTCTAGCAAGAAATCCACTACGCACGTGAATTTATTATTGACTTTTTGTAGCTACACAATATTCTTAGTAGTCCATTCTATTGGTCTTATCTGATTAGTTGGGTGATTTTCCTTCAATCTCAATATCCACTCCTGCAAAAAATGTGGAAAATGACAAAAAAATGCCTCCTGAAGATTAGTAAATACATAGCTTTCCAAATACTGGAGCGATGCATACTTAGGGTTTCTATTGTCTTTCTGTGTAAACTCGAGCTCTTTTCTTGTCAACCATCATTCAATATCATGTTTAGTTGGGTTCCATGGTCTGAACATCCCCTTCTAATACTGCATTCTCTTCACTGTCCTTCTCAACATGTCCCTTCCAATATGTTCTTCTAGGTTCCAGTTGGCAACAAAACCATTTTTTGGATGTTTAGGGCTGACCCAGGTTCTACTTTAGGTTTCCAAAAAAACCTTGGAAATGATTGTCCCTTATGGAGACCAGAAGGAAACACTGCACACAGAGTGCACAATGCAGTCTAACCCGAGATGGCTTATGGGTGACTGCAGGACCTAGATGTCTACAATCATGGAAGGGAGGATTTTGTTGGGATGCTAGACATTCTTTCTACTTCAACATACATCATTTCTAATATTATAACACATCATTATATCCAGATCTCCCATTTTGTAAACATTCACATTCATTTAAAATTCATTTTGCAGTAAATATTCTGACTATTCTAGTGCGTGCTACATTTTAATATTACTAGATTAATTCATTCATTCATAATAACTGAAAAAATGCAAGAAATAATACAAACATTGCACACATAGACACAAATTTACCATGGTTCACCCCTTGGGATACGTCCATAAATATCTGACATTATTCGCTCTTTTATTATTCTTCATCAAAATTTTATAGCGCTTCACACATTACAGTGAGTACAACTGAGGCTGACAAGATTGCACCAAGCTCCACAACTTGCGACCTTAATCTCAATTACAATGCATATATCTCTCTCAAAAACTAACTCTAAGATCATCTTCCACACTAGCTCCACAACTAGATCGCTCAAGAATTAACCACAACTACTCAAAAATTGGATCTCCTCAGATCTCACAATACATATTTATACTACAAAAGGGGTAAAATACCTGTTAAAACCATGACCAAAACCCTAACCCACTAACCCTAGGTGAATTAGGTCTGTCCACATTCTAACTCCTTGAGCACGACTAGTCCAAAATCCAACCGTTTTCCTCGTTGATCCGCATCCTTCTTCCTTTCTTTGACTTTCCTACTTTCCTGGCACTAATTTTCCCTATTTTCTGGCATGCACTCCTTTTTTGGTCCATTTTCCAACTGCCTTCATTAATTGCCATGTTCTTCCCCAAAATGTCCTGCGCCAACACAATAGGGGCTGAGTTTCTACAGCTGGATGAGTTTCCAGTCTTGGGAGGTCTTTTTCTATTGCAAAGAAGCTGATTTTCCTGCCTAGAGATACGACAATTTGCTTGGGGAGTATGTGGGGCTCCACCATGAACTAAATCAAGGTGTTCACAACAAAACATATATCTGGCTTGTTATTGACCAAATACATCAAGGACCTTATCAACTGCCTATATATCCTAGAATCTACCAACTCTAAATTTGAAGTAATACCTTTATCATGCATTAAAATATTGATCGATGTGTATAGTGATATAATATACCTTCCTCTCAGGCCCTTCAAAAACTCCTGCTCTGCAACATTGTAATATTTTGCATTATCGACTGGAAACTCAGTAATAAATCCTGGAATAATGTTGTCTAGCCAGAAATCCACCGCGCACATGAATTTATTATTGAATTTTTGTAGCTGCACAATATTCTTAGTAGTCCATTCTATTGGTATTATCCGATTAGTTGGGTGATTTTCCTTCAATCTTAGTATCCACTCCTACAACGAATGTGGAAAATGATAGAAAAATGCCTCCTGAAGATCAGTAAATACATACCTTTCCAAATACTGGCGCAGTGTATGCTTAGGGTTTCTATTGTCTTTCTACACAAACTCGAGCTCTTTTCTTTTCAACCATCATTCAATATCATGTTTAGTTGGGTTCCATGGTCTGAACATCCCCTTCTAATACTGCATTCTCTTCACCGTCCTTCTCAACAAGTCCCTTCCAATCTATTCTTCTAGGTTCCAACTGGAAACATAACCATTTTTTGGATGTTTAGGGATGACCCCGGTTCTACTTTAGGTTTCCAACAAAACCCTGCAAACCATTGTCCCTTATGGAGACTATAAGGAAACATTGAGCATAGAGTACACAATGCAGTCTCACCCGAGATGGCTTATGGGTGATTGTAGGACCCAAATGTATGCAATCATGGAAGGGAGGCTTTTGTGGGGATGCTATACATTCTTTCTACTTCAACATACATCATATCTAATATTAAATCACATCATTATATCGAGATCTACCATTATGTAAACATTCACATTCATTATGGACACTAGAAGGAAACACCACGCACAGAGTGCACACTGCAGTCTCACCTGAGATGGCTTATGGGTGACTGTAGGACCCAAATGTATGCAATCATGGAAGGGAGGCTTTTGTGGGGATGTTATACATTCTTTATACTTCAACATACATCATATCTAATATTATAGCACATCATTATATCCAAATCTACCATTATGTAAACATTCACATTCATTTAAGATTCATTCTGTAGTAAATATTTTGACTATTCTAGTGTGCACTACATTTTACTATTACCGGATTCATTCATTCATTCATCATAACAAAATAAATGAAATAAATAAGACAAACATTGCATACATAGACACAAATTTACGATGGTTCACCCCCGGGGATACATCCACAAAGATCTGACATTATTTGCTCTTTTATTATTCTTCATCAAAAGTTTATAGCGCTACACGCATTACAATGAGTACAACTGAGGCTGACAAGATTGCACCAAGATCCATAACTTGTGAACTTACACTCAATTACAATGCATATATCTCTCTCAAAAACTAACTCTAAGATCATCTTCCACACTAGCTCCACAACTAGATCGCTCAAGAATTAACCACAATACTAAAAAACTGGATCTCCTCAGATCTCACAATACATATTTATACTACAAAAATGGTAAAATACCCGTTACAACCATGACAAAAAACCTAGCCCACTAACCCAGGTGGATTAGGTTTGTCCACATTCTAACTCCTCGAGCACGACTAGTCCAAAATCCAATTGTTTTCCTCACTGATCCACATTCTTCTTCCTTTCTTTAACTTTTCTACTTTCCTGACGCTACTTTTCCCTATTTTTTGGTGTGTTCTCTTTCCCAAAATGTCCTGTGCCAACACAACAGGGGCCGAGTTTTTACATCTAGATGAGTTTCCAGTCTTTGGAGGTCTTGTTCTATTGCAAGAAAGTTGATTTTCCTGCCTGGAGATACAACAATTTGCTTGGGGAGTATGTGGGGCTCCACCATGAACTTACTCAAGGTGTTCACAACAAAACATATATCTGGCCTGGTATTGACCAAATACATCAAGGACCTTATCAATTGCCTATATATCCTAGGATCTACCAACTCTGAATTGGAAGTAATAACCTTCTTCAGATTGGTAACCATAGGTGTAGCCATCGATCTACAGTCCTCCATCCCGAACCTCCTCAACATCTCTACTACATACTTCCCTTGTCCAAGGAAGATCTCTCCCGATACCTTCCATACCTTTAACCCCACAAAATAATGCATCAATCCAATGTCCTTCATCTCAAACTCAATAGCTAAATCTTCTTTGCACCTTGCAATAGGATCATCTACACCTGTGAGAAACAAATCATCAATGTACAAAACCAACATGAGTGGATATACCCCAACAAGTATGAAGTACAAGTTAGGATCTTCCTCACTTTTGGTAAATCCCATACTTTGCAAGTATCCGTCAAACTTGGAATACCATGCCCTAGGTGCCTGTTTGAGTCCATACAAGGCTTCCTTAAGCCTACACACATGAGACTCCCTCCCATGTAACTCAAATCCCCGAGGTTTTTCTATATATAGTTCCTCCTCAATGATCCCATTGAGGAAATATATTTTCACATCCATCTGATGTATCCTTCACTTCATAAATGAAGAAATAGAAATAAAAGATCGAATAGAAGCATACCTAGTGACTGAAGAAAACATCTCCTCGTAGTTCACTCCCTCTCAACACAAACCTCACTTTTAAATTCTCGATGCTACCATTTGCAACATGCTTGATCTTGTAGAGCCACATAGAAATCATAACTGACTTCCCCTTCGATATCGAGACTATGTCCCAAACAACATTCCTCATAA
>JASDQU010309441.1:100906-113866 GCA_032191745.1 Picea mariana
GGCTATTAGGACACCATATGGGCACCATTCACAGGTTTTATGCATCATAGTTGGCTCTCAAGGCCTCTAAGAAGGAACTTAGAGCCATTAGGAGGATATAGTTACATTCATAAGTTGCATTAGGAGAATATAGGTCACACATTCATAAGTCGCATATAGTTTCATATAGTTGCATAAGTCACATATCGTTGCATAGTTGCATAAGTTGCATTGTTGCATAAAGTTGCATGTTGCATAAAGTTGTGTAAAGTTGCATAAGTTGCATAAAGTTGCATAAGTTGCATTGTTGCATAAAGTTGCATGTTGCATAAAGTTGCATAAAGTTGCAGGTCCAAGTGTTGAAATCATGACCTTCCTATTAAGTTTTGAAAAAGTTCATAAGAAACCCAATCTTTTGAAATGGCTCAATGCCCCCATACTGAAGTGGCCCATTGTCCTTGTTTCAAAATGCTCAAGGGGATTACATTCAAAGTATTGTTATTAGATGAAGTTTAAAAAGTGGTAGGAGAGATTGAATTTCAAAAAAGTGTCGATGGCCTAAAGGTTTAAAATTGCTTGATGAGCAATGTTTCAGAATGGATCAAGGGGCTTAAATTCAAAAACAGATCGATATTCCAAAATTCCCTGAAGTTTAGAAGTGGGCCAAAGTTGGAGAAATGCTTAAAATTTTGTAATGGCCCAAAGTTCAAGAATGGGTTGAAGTTAAATTTGGACCTAATGTTCAAAAATGGTCCAAATATTGGAAGAGGCTTAATGACCTTGTCCATAAATGCCTTGAAGTTTATAAGAGGGCCAATGGCACAAAGTTTGAATTTGCATGATGGGTGATGTTTTAGAGTTTCCAATGGAGTTAAGTTTGAAGTATGGATGTTGGGAAAAGTTTAAAAAGTGGCCAATGACCGATGAAATACATGGAAATAGTCCTGATGGCCTTAATTTTGAACAATGCTTGAAGTCTCAAAAGGGGTGGAAGTTTCAAATCAGGTTAGTCTTTGAAAAGGGGCCAAAATTCAAAATTAACCGAAAGTGTCGATTGGCTGTGAATTTCAAATGTTGGTCAATGATGCAAAAGAGCCTAATGACTTGGTTCGAATAGGTTGGATGGTTGAAGTTGTAAGGAGGCTCAATGAGCAATGTTTGAATGAAGGTCCAATAATGAAGAACATGGACGATATTTTAAAAGTGGTTGATGCTAGAAATATGTCTTACCAATAGGGTCGATGATGTGAAATGAATGAGAATAACCTTAGATCAAAGGTGGATCAAAGAATGAGAATATAATTTTCTTCGAAATAAATCAATTATTTCATGTGAGAGAGACCTTCAACCCATGTCGATGAATAAATGTTTGCACATAGCAAAAAATATACAGTAACCAAAACCTTATTTTGGGCATAACTTGAGAATACAAACTCAAATGGAGCTGAAATTTCACATGGAATTTTGTATCAAAGTTGTCTATGAAAATTTCCTTGAGCTCAAGTTTGTGTATTTGGCACTGAATTCCTGAAAATTGACACAATGCAGATTTTAGATGACAATATTGTACTTTCTGCCAACAATTCCATTCATGATGAAATCTAGACAAGGACTATAGATGAACACAAGAAATCCCATAAAACCATTTGGATAGATTCCAAGGGATTCTTAGTGAAATACACAAAATGGGGCCAAAATCACTATTTTGTGACAGTTTTTGACATTTTTAGAAATTGTATTTGAAGGAAAAGGACCTAAAACTACAAATCAGGAAAATTCATCCAAGCAAACATTTCATCTCCTTAGTAATTTGGATAACTTTGTCCAAGTGAAAATTTATTGAATCTTTGTAGTTTGAAATATATGGATTTTCACCATATTTTATGGCAATGGACAAAGTGCCAAATGAGGCAAGTTCCCGTCTTCAAAAGGATGAATAAGTTGTCTGGAACAACAAATTACCGAGACAAAGGTTGTTGAACATTCACATATAAGAATATCATTAACAACCAATATGTCTATGATGAAGAATGAGCATACTAGATGCAAAAATTATAAGGTGTGATTGCTTATCTTCCATGATGATGATTTCATTATGATGTGGAGGCACAATTGGCTCGGTAAGAGCATGGTAGTTTAAGGTGCTTTTCAACTAGTAAGTTAAATGCTTGATTGAGAATGGCTAGGTATACTTGGCATATTTGAATTGATGGTAAATCATGACAAGGGAAAGAGACTGAGGTTGTTGGTGCCCTTAGTAGAAAATGCATTCAATGCATTTGTCTCCAACTAATTCATAGGAAGAATATTTGCAATTTGGAATATTTCTTCTTTAGCTAATTCATTGAACACCATARAAGACTTCCTCAAATTAATCTCCATACTTGTAACTTTACAATAGATTCCCAAAATCTCCTTAATGCTTATAATTTCCCTTAAATATCCATGTCTGAAAGTCATTATGTCATATACAAAGAGTAGATGTGAAATGACCAATGAATTATAATTTTTTATTCCCTTTACTAACCTTGTTCTCCTAGCATCTTTGATCACAGTACTTAATCATTTGGATACTAATAAAAAAAGAAAATAAGATAAAGAGAATTGTTGTCATAGGCCTCAATATGAATTTGAAAAACTAGAGGGAGAACCATTTATAAGAACTGTAAAGGAAGTTGATGAAAGACACCCCATAATCCATTCTATTGTATGTAGATTCATTCTAAGATGGAGCAATAATAATCTAAGGCATAACTAGTTCACTTTGTCATATGCTTTTTCAAGGTCCAACTTCATGACAACAATAGGTGGTTTCTATGTTTTATTTGTGTGCAGTCCTTCTTGGGTTGATCCCACAACATCATGGATTTGTCTATTGTATAAAAAACCAAAATGTTCTTCATACTAATTCGAGTGATAGCTGAAATACTTTGTCGAGTGTGTGTAGGGAACAAGGAACAGTCGGTCGGAAATCTGACAACAAACAAGGAAATACAATACAATAATATATCATCATTGAAGTAGGCATTCTCATACTCAGAATACAAATGACTCAGAGCATAAATGTCGACATGCGAAGATCCATGTCAAGTAAGATAGGTCATGGCCACCAAACATACACTGTGGATCCATGCCAATATGACTCAAATCTTAACATAGCCACCAACAATACACTGTGGATCTATGTGTTACAGACTCAAATTTGAACATAGCCATGATACATACAATGTGGATCTATGCAGCAGTACAAACTGAATATACTCCAACGCAACCCGAATCTGTCGGAAAAGATCCAGAGTCTTCATCTCCACCACTCTATAGTATGAATCTAACCATGTGAATACATGTGTCGAAATCGAACATGGTAGAAACCACTTGATTATTGATCATTAGTGTATACTATTAACAAGTGCGAGGGAAATCATCATTAATGTCAATGACTCCCAAGGTATACTAGTACAATCCAATGAATGTGAATCAATGAGCTGAGGTCAAACACTTGACGGAATATCTCGATCAAGGGTCGATAATGAAAACCCACTATCGAAAGTGAGGAAACATGCCATTGAGGCATGCAAGTTCCAAGGTACCAATTAGTTTCTAAGTCTAATTCCTGGATAATGAGTTGAAGTCGATAGGAAAATACTCGTCACAGGAGGGCCTTAATGTATCCCACATCAATGACATGAAACAAGTAACAAGATTTGATGTAGATTGGAGTAACAAGTGATTCAGGACTGACTAATGGATGGTCGACACAATAGAAGGCTTTAAGGACTGCAGAAATGGTCGACACAATAGAAGGCTTTCTGGGTTGAACTTCTGTTTTGAACATATTGACGATACGACAACTGTCGTGGAAACACTGACTCAACAACAGGGATCACAGACCAATTTGTAATCTTATAAAGGAGTATGATCAGGAGACAAGTGGATTTTTCAACCTAGACACAAAGCAAGTGAAAGGGTGTCATGTTCAAAAGAGACTCTTCCATGGAATACAAGTTTAGACACATTTCTTTCCCAATTTTCCCCCACCATTTCTGGTAAGTACCTCTTTATTTTTACACAAGCTTGAAGAGGATAACATATGCTTGTTGATATAAGCTCATCCTTCGAATGAGTCTCTTGGACTATGTTTAGAGAACCCTAAGAAGGAGTGGTTTGGTCCCATATGGGCCTTTTGATGTTTGTTTAACGAGTCCAAAGAAATAAAACTCAGTTGTTTTTTATGTTTAGAGAGTCTGAAAAACACGTAAAGAGAACTCTCTCAGTTCCTTTTTCGTAAAGTAGTCTTATGAGACCAAAAATGAGATAAACTATTGCTCAACAGACGTTTTATTCAAATACTTTAACGAGCGTGAAGAGAACAAGGTCACTCGGCAATCTTTTCATGTTTGGAGAGTCTAAAAAGAGCTTAAAGGAAACTCCAGGGGGTTTCTTTTTCATATAACCTTTACAAGTCCAAAAAAGTGATAAAAGTATACTCGGTTACATTTTCATTGATTTATGAGCACGAGAAATAACAAAGATTAAGCTCGGTAACTTATTCTCATGTATTTATGAGAATGAGAAAGAACAAAGACTAAGCTCGGTAACTTATTCTCATGTATTTACGAGCATGAGAAAGAACAAAGACTAAGCTTGGGATTGTTTTTATTTTTACACAGGCTTTAAAACAGAACAAAACTATGCTTGGGATATATTTTATTTTTACACAAGCTTAAAAACTAAACAAAACTATGCTTGAACCTGGTTTCATTTTTACACAAGATTGAACCAGAGGAAACTATGCTTGAGGTATGTGGTTTCATTTTTACACAAGCTTGAACCAAAGTAAAAACTATGCTTGAACTTCCCAACGCATTATCCACGAATTCATATGGTTGGTACTTAGCCCCCAGCTTAAGAAGCTAGCGGTTCAACTTCAGCATGAAGTCCAGAGGCTGAGGCAAATGTCCCCCAAGCTTCATTTCATCCAAATACAAAGGAGAATGAAATAAAGCTTCAAATACTAGATGAAGGACTTGACTCAAACAGATAGGGGGAAAACTATTTCATTTTTTAACGAGCTTGGCATAGAAACAAGAACTATGCTCGTAACCTCTGTTTCAATTTTTAACGAGCTTGGAATCAAAGGAAACTATTCTCATATACCTCTGTTTCATTTTTTAATGAGGTTTCCACAAAGAGGAAAAAATTATCCTCAGATTCTCTCTTCTTGATCATGGATTCCAAGAGGACAATGCTCCAGAATGACACCAGTCAAGGGACAAAATGCGATCATGTCTTCCAAGAGGTCTTCACTGGAAGGAAGAAACATGCTCTGGAAGGACACCATGTCAAGGGTCGCGAAAGGAGTAAATAGATCAGGCTCTAAAGACCCTATCGAAGAGATCACCATGTCAACTACTGGATCTAAGTCATCAAAAGTTGAAGCCATGGGAGACAACGCCACATAATTGACCTGTGGCAGGGGCGATACCGTCTGCATATAACAATCATTTAGGGAGGAAATCCATTCGGGGTCAATGAATGAAATTTGATCAACAGTCACAACTCGTCCATCGTGAGGGAAAGATATCACATGCAAAAGAGTAGACACAATAACTTTCATGGCATAGACATAATCTCGCCCAAGGAGTAAAGAGAAATCCAAGGGGTCTTGGACTACCTTGACGTCGATGAAGACAGTTTTGACTAGTTCTTCTGTTAAAAGATAACTTATTCTATGTAACCGACACAAGATGAGGAAAACCCAAATCTTTCTAATAAAAAGAGGACAAAATACTAACGGACGCACCTTCATCTATCAGTGTCTGAGGAACGTGTCGACCACAAACCTGTACTGTAATCTGGAAAGGAATGTGAGAGGGAATATGAGGTCCAGTTAGCACACCCCAATCAAAACGAATGGCCTCATTACTCGGAGGAGGTTCCAAGGGAGAAGGAGGATTTCCCCCTGGCACGGTATATTTTGTATCAACGAGAAAAATGTGAGAAGTATCAGGTTTATTCTCTAGCGGGAGAGTATGATCGACCAATTGGGTTGCATTCTCCAAGAGGAGAATGGGATTGACACTTGGAAAAGGATCGAACGCTTGGGTTTCACTCTCTAACAAGAGAGTGGGATCAACCGAGGATGGGATCGGATTGACCACTTGGTCTACTGGTTCAACCAAGGATGTGACCAGATTGACCACTTGATCAACCGGACTGACTGACGGGGGAACCTGGTTGATCATTCCATTATCTACAGGTGGGTTGAGAGAAAGCTTCTAATAAGTAATTGGAAGTTGAGGTCGTGAAACAGTCATGTCGTCCAGGAATTTTGAGACTTCTTCCATATGAGGGAAAAGATGAGTTAGATGAATCCCTTTGCATAACATACACGGGAATTTGACTCTACTTTTCTTCTTCCCAATGGTATCCAATTTTTTCGCCAATTTTATCCCCAGTATGGTCGCCAATTTTGTTATTGGATAGATCAGTAGGTGCAGACACTAAATGATCTCCCTAGATCCACCTAGATCTAGAACAAAACACAACAGAACATGATGCTTTCCTTAAATTTTAGATATTGAATTTACTGACTAAAGAGGGATAGGTGACATACCGTTTAAATGCCACTTCCTCTCGCCATCGCCATCCTAGCTCCATTCCAATGCTCATACAATGATGAACCTGCAAAAGAATGCAACCAANTTCCCCACACACTTCCACTCCAAGAATTCTGAGATCATAGATCTGATAATATTCACAATCTATCTTGACAAAATGGCTCATCTAGCCAATCTAACAATCTCCAAAGCTCAATCCAATCCAAGCTAATCCCAAAAACTCCAAAGCTAAATCCAAAAATCTTTCTCCATGAGAGCTCCTCTCCTTTTATAAGTTGAAGAGGATAAGGTGAGGAGGTTAGGATGATCCCACTAAATCATGAAAGAGAGTAATATCCAAACCATTCGGATGCCACCTCACCATGGAAGTTTCTCCTTCTAGAAGCATCAAGAAGATGCTCGTTTTTCCCACATATGAGCATTTTTGCACCCTGCTTATAGAGAAACCTGTGAACCTCTCGCAACCCAGCTATGGTGCAGCCTACGAGAATCAGGCATTCTCACACCCTAGCCATAGTACAGCATGCGAAAATCATCTTTAATAGGGTTTTCATAAAGGAAAATGCAACTTCTTTTCTCAGGAAAAGTTCTTCTCCCTTCTTTCTTCAGGAACTCAGGCCACTGACCCCTCTGAAGACTACAGATAGGTTTACATCATTAATGGTCATAGGGATGACGAAAATAAAGTCTAACAATATTCTCTAAAGGGCTCCTCAAGAAGAGAAGACAATAAGGCAAATATGATACTATTGAACATTGTTCCACATAAACAAAAATCAACATTCCCTACTAAAATAAAAAATGATAGGAAGAATACAATCACCATAAGGAATCCCCCTAATAAATATCTATTCATTGGATATTGTTACTCTTGCAATAATTTTGGACATAAGGCAATACAATGTAAAGCTTATGGACAATAAAATAACATAAATGTCCAAAGATATAATAAAAATAGGTACAATACAGAGAAGAGAAGATGGAACTCATTTACTCATTTGCAAAGCTTCGATATTGAATGTAAAAAATGCAACAACAATGGTCATAAAACTAGAGAATATAGATTACCAATGAAATCCCTAAAACTATGAAACCCTAACAAATAGAATAACAAGACATGGAAAATAAAATCTGAAGTATCAAACAAGAAAGATGATGAAAATATTGCTCCTGAAATTGATGAAGTTAATAATAGGAGATTGGTGGGCAAAACTTCTAATAAGGAATATAATAATCAAATCTATGCATATAAAGTAGATCAAACTCAAGACATGAAAACTCCTAAAGAAAAATATGACACAACTTCAAAACTTGATAATGCCATACAAGAAGATTATCCATTACCCAACAAATGGAAATTAATAGAGGAATATTCTCAAAACAAAGATAAAGAAGCTTGTGGTGCACATAATAGAAACGTTGATGATGAATCTTCAACAATAGAAAAAACTAAAGAATTGAGTGATGATTATCTCAGAAATTTTTCAATCCTATTTTGTTGGGTATGTGTTATATTCTTGGCAGAAGGAATTTTACAAGTAGTTCACAGTGATGTTTTTGGACCTATGTCGGTCCCATCATTGGGAAAATCTGTGTACTATGTCTCATTTATAGATGAATTCTCGAGGAATACTTGGACATACTTTCTCATGAAGAAATCTGAAGTCTTTGACAGGTTTAAAGAGTTTAAGGCTCTTGTTTAGAATCAAATAGAGAAAATAATTAAGGTGTTGAGGACAGATAATGGTGGAGAGTTCTGCGGGAGTGAATTTGATGATTTTTGTAAGAATTGTGGTATAGAAAGTAAGAAGACTACTCCATACACACCTCAATAGAATGGAGTTGCAGAAAGGACGAACGGGATGCTGATGGAAAACTAAAGGTGCATGCTCAGTGGTGTCGGGTTAGGGCAAGAATTCTGGGTAGAGGCAGTGGGTACTACATGTTACCTGGTCAACAGATCACCCTCATCAACATTGGATAACAAGACTCCACAAGAGAATTGGACTGGTAAGGAACCTTCTCCTACACATCTCAAAGTATTTGGTTGTGAGGCATATGTTCATGTTCCAAAGGAAAACATGAGTAAGCTAGATAAAAGGTTGAAAAGTGTATCTTTATTGGATATAAATATGGTCTCAAAGGTTATAAGCTTTGGAACCTAGAAACTAAGAAGGTAGTGTATAGCCGAGATGTGGTATTTAGAGAAATGAAGGATGTTGTTAAACATGAAGTCCTATCAAGTAAGGAAGAACCAGAGAAAATAGAGTTTGATTTAAAATATGATGAGTCTGACTCTACAAAAGAACAAGAATCAGAAGAAGAAGATCCTCATACTCCAGTATTGAGGAGATTGGTTCGAGAAAGAAGGCTACTGGAAAGGTATACTCCATCTGATTTCCATTCAAAATTTACTTTGTCTATTACTGATGATGATCCTAGAACTGTCAGGGAGGCAGTGGATTCAGAGGATACAAATCTCTGGAAAAGGGCCATGGACGAAGAAATGGCATCTTTGGATAAGAATGAGGGTTGGGATCTAGTGGAGTTTTTGACTGGAAGAAATCCAATTGGCAGCAAATGGGTACTTAAAAATAATTTGAATGTAGAAGGAAAAGTGGAGAAATACAAATCTCGGTTAGTCACAAAGGGTTATTCCCAGGTTGAGGGAATTGATTTTGGTGAGATTTTTTTTCATGTTCTCAAGTTAACCTCTATAAGATTTTTGTTATCTGTTGTTGTTGCATTTGATTTTTAAATAGAACAAATGGATTTGAATACATCATTCCTACATGGGGATCTGGAAGAAGAAATCTATATGAAGCAACCCGAAGGTTATGCTATGAAGGGAAACAAGGAGCTGGTATGCAAGATGAAAAATTCCCTGTATGGTTTAAAAAAATAACCAAGGATGTGGTATCAAAAATTTGATACTTATATGTTGGGACTTGGCTTTGCAAGAAGAAAAGAGGATCACTGTGTGTATTTTAAATTAATTGGTGATCATTTGATTTATTTGGTCTTGTATGTGGATGATATGTTGTTAATAGGAAAAATCAAGGAGATTATCCAGAATGTGAAAACTCAATTGTCCTCTAAATTTGACATGAAGGATCTCGGTGCTTCAAATTTCATTTTGGGCATGGAAATTAAAAGAGATCGGAAAAGGAGGAAACTTTGGTTAAATCCGAGAAAATATGTCAAGACAATATTGTAGAGGTTTAATATGCAGGAATGTAAACTGGTCAAGGTTCTTATTCCTATTGGTGTAAAGTTATCTGCAAATCAGTGTCCCAAGACACATGAAGAGGAGGAGGACATGTCTCATGTTCCATATGCGATTGCAGTTGACAGTTTGATGTATGAAATGGTTTGTACTAGACCGAACATTGCACATGCAGTGGGATTTTTGAGTAGGTATATGTCAAAACTAGGGAAGGAGCATTGGACAATAGTAAAAAGGGTTTTCAGGTATTTGTGTGGCACCACTAGCTATGGATTGTTCTACGAAGGAAGACCAAGATTGGACAGAGTGGTGGATATACATGGCTTTGTGGATGCAGACTGGATTGGATATCTGGATCGTAGGAGATCTACAAGTGGGTATGTGTTTAACCTATTTGGAGGAGCAGTGATTTGGATGAGAAAAAGGCAGGCTATAGTGGCACTTTCAACTACAGAAGTTGAATACATGGAAGCCACTCATGCAAGTAAGGAAGCAGTATTGTTACAAAGATTGTGTTCAGGTATTGGGTTGGTACAACAAGTTGTAAGGATAGATTGTGATAGTTAGAGTGCAATTTTTCTGGCGAAGAACCCAACTCATTATTCAAAGACCAAGCATATTGATATTCAATATCACTTTGTGAGAGACATGGTTGAAGAAAAGAAAGTATTGTTGATGAAGGTGGACACTTTGAATAATGTTGCAGATTCATTAACAAGATCTGTGAGCACTGAGAAGTTTTCTTGGTGTAGGGGATCCATGGGCATTGTTGCCTTGGACTATTGACTATGTAACCCTACAACCCCCTGTATGCAAATAAAACAACAAGTGGGAGAATGTTGGGTATCTGTTATATTCTTTGCACGAGTAGTAGTGTCACATATTTTTGCCTCGAAAAATGTGTCACATATTTAGGTGTTTTTTGGGAACATGGTTTCTTTACCGATGGTTTTCTATTTTCGGTTAAGGAATTAGGGTTGTTGACTAATCCAGGTCATTGGGTTAGGGTTTTGGATGTCGCTGGCTCCTATATGTATATTGTATTATAAACAATGTAACACAATGAATATAAAGAATATGTTGGTTTTCCCAGTTTGGGTTTCCAGCGGAAAACTCTCTGTGTAATGTTTCTATTTTCCATTGTATCATTTTTGTTCTTTTACTGAATATCTGTTTGCAGTAAATATTGTACAAGGTTAAAACCTACATATTTTAATGGTCCACTGAAACTCCTAATCAAAGAAAAATTAAAAACAAAGAAGGGAAGGAGAAATTAAGGAAGACTTAAAAATCATTCATGTTGATGCTCCTATGAGCATTAAAGCACATAAAAATGAATAGGATCATCGAAAGCATCATGGTTTGATGATATAAATCTATGCATGATCTAACATATTTTATTGCAGGTCTTTATCTGCCCAGGAACAATACAGGTTATGTATGGTCTCAGAATGGTTATAAGTGGACAAACCCTAAATGGAAGTTACTATGTGAGCAAGAAATGGAATGAATGGAAAATGTTGTAGTAGTGAGGTGATTATGAATATAGACTGAGTACAAGTCTGAAAATGAAAAGACTGGAAACTAAAATTTCAGAGACAGTGGTTGTGACAGAGAAAATATGAAATATATATTGATTGGTTGATGTGTGCCTGAGTTGGTTGGATAACTAGATCAATTCTAGTTGAATAGATTACATTCTATCAGAAAGATAAGTGGTGTGGAAAGAAAAATATAAAGTCTCTCGGGTAAATATGGATACATCTGGTTAGAGATCGATGAGAAGAAATGGATAGGTTGAAAGGTCATTTGAAAAGTATAAGCTTCAGTTTCTCAGTGTTCCAGTTGGACAACAATATCTGCAACAAAAACAATAGGATGTATATAGTGGTATACATGTCATCTTGTAGAGTTGATAGGGGGAGTTACCCGAGTTCAGATTCTGGTCAGCAACATATAGACAGACATAGATTAATCATAGGGGGAGAAACCCTTTTCCATTGATGTCAAAGGGGGAGAGTAACTTCATATAGAAAATCATCATCACAGGGGGAGTTTGTATGAAGTTAGAGTGTTCCCCTCAATGAAAAAGCGGGATATTGTTGGACATATTGTCATTGATGTCAATAGTTGATGATGCACATGAAGCTCAAAAGGGAAAGCGCATTGCAGAAACGTGATCAGGATTAAAATCCCCATAGGACAAATGAGGATTGTTGGATACGCAAGCTCCAGATCAAGGGAAGGGATTGATTGCAGAGTGAGATGGGAGAATTAAACTACAAATTATTTCCAATCCCTCAATTAGCCTAGACCATCGGATCTCATCGTTTCAAAGATTGACGACTGTGGTTGATGCACCAACAATCACACAACTTCAATTACAAAGTTTTGGCGATGGGATAAACCACATGCAAGTTATGTTTCCACAATCCACATTGATCGTTGGATCAAGTTGAGTGGAAGGAAAGAATAATTCATGGACCATAGATCATGGAAGTGACATACGCATGGTTAGCCCGACATTGACCACTTCGGGTAAAATCAACCGAAGGAAATGTGCATGAAGGAATTTTAGCCGAAGCCAAAGTTCTGAAGTAAATGTGAGCCATCCGATCATAGGTAATTTTTTGGGGAAAAAGAAGAGTCATTGGATTTAAACAAAGGAAAAGAAGAATTGCAAACAGAACGGGTCGTTGATCTAAAATCATGATCAACGAACAACATTCATTTTGGGTTAAAAGTTGTGAGGAGGTTACACTTTGGGTAAAACAATAAGTAATAAAGACGAAGGTTGGAGCCCAAAATTCCATAAGTAAATGAGGACCATCAGATCTGGACAATACATGATGATCGTTGGATTAGAATAGTGGTCAAACTTTGACACTGGCCACTTTGGGAGAAAAGGGTTGAGAACAAGTAAGATCAACCGAAGGCCAAAGTTTTGAAGTGGAAATGAGTCGTCCGATATGAAGAAAACTTCGGGAAATATCTCGACCATCGGATCAAGGAAAGTAGAAGGATAGGATAAGCAAGGAAAAGGCCTTGTTAGAATATAATGGATGTGCTCATTTTACCATTGAGTATATCGCTATTGTCACCCAACCATAGGCTGAAGCCACCCTCCGAGCACCT
>JASDQU010309441.1:113966-124482 GCA_032191745.1 Picea mariana
TTTTTTTTGGTGCCAGTTTCTAACTGTACCAACCATGGATTGGCATTTTTATGTGGATGTAATTTACACTTATCAACAACCTTAGGAGCTATATAACTCAAATTTGAACCAGGGTCAATTAGAATAGACACTAGATGGTTGGTGATCATACCTTCCATCTCCACCACTAAAGCTTGGTGGTCAGCTTGTTTATTATCCAAGGTTGCATAGATTTGCGGCACACTCCTGGCCACATCATTGACATTGGTAGCTTCTTGAACATTGTAAATTCTTCGACTGTTCTGTTGTCGGTGCGGGCAGTCCCTCAGTAGATGCTCTTCTCCACAACCCCAACATTTCAAGGGTTCTTTCTTTGGGTTATCAATCCTTCCTGGGGTAGATCCAAAAGGTTTATTTCCACTCTGGGAGGGGGAATTCTGTTGGTGTACACTTCGGGTTGGAAAGCTCATCTTTGAGTCTTTTTTATAATTTCTAAATCTTGGAGATTTAAACCCCTTTTTCTGTAATCCTGAACTATTCTTCTGCTTCCAGCCTTCACGAGGTTCTGTCTGATGCCCAAGATGTTCCTAACAATATCTTGCCTTTCGGATAGTGTCTTCTAGGGTCTTTGGCTCATCAAACTCAATCCTGTTCTGATAGTCCTTAGGTAGTCCGTTGATAAATCATTGCAACTTTTCCTTTTCTTCTTTTATATAGGGTACGTACCTTAGCAACTCAAGGAATCTACTGACATATTCCTCTATGGCAAGTTTCCCCAACTTGAGTTCATATAATTCTTTAGTCTTTTCTTCGAAATACTTTTCCGACAGCTACTTCTTCCTGAACTATTTCTCAAACCATTCCCAAGACATGCCCTCTTCTTGAATCCCTTTTACATTCTTAAGGTCTTCCCACCAAATGGAAGCCTTTCCATCCAAGTTGAAGGTGGCTACTCGGGCCTTCAAATTTTCTGAGAAGTCATGGACTCTGAAATACTTCTTTAGTCCAAGCAGTCGGGCCTTCACTTCCTCTCCCTTCTTTATTTCACCATCGAAAGAAGGTGGTTTGGCCTTCCTGAATTCTTCGAGATTATGACTCTTGGAATGCCTTCGCTTCTTCCATTTTCTTCGGAAATAAGAACTAGTTCTGTTGCTAGAAGATCCCTCCGAGTTGCCAGCTTCCTTTCCAGAGGAATTGTCCGACGCTTGTCCCTTATCTCTGGGGTGGACCTTCTTCGAGGTGGTCTTCCCAGTGTGGCCACTTAAAAGACCATGTTTCTGTATCTTAGGTGGACTTCGACTTTTCTTTGTCTATCGTCGGTCCTTGGGACTGGTGTCAGGTTCATGCTACAATTGTCTTTGTATGTTGGGTAAACTCTGCAGTAAGATTGCATTAATTTCCATTTTCTTCTCTTGCTCTTTTATCATCCTCTCGTTGTCAGCCTTGCAGCTCTGTAGTTTGACCATGAGGCTCCTCACAGTCTCCGCTAGATCTGGAGGGGTCCCTATCACCCTCCTTTCATTAGACTCTTCATCTCTATTGTGGGAGCCATCCCCCACTTCGTGGTGAGTCTCCATTCTATGCGTCTGCAGTTTCCCGCGGTTGATCGTCCGCTTGTGTGCAAAAGAAAAACGCTTGTTGTTAGTCAATATTTATATTCATTCATAACCAGCACATAATTCATATTTTTCACATGCATACACACAATAGGAGTTTTCATTCTTAACTTCGACTCGTGATTAAGGGGGTTAAGATAGAGAGTTACTCCTTTTAAGAGTACTTCGAATGGAGTCTTTGCGCAACCCGTTCATGAGCCCAAGCAGGCCAAGTGTTGTAACCATGCTCTAATACCAATTTTTCACACACCCACTATGGCATAATAGATTTTTTCCCTTTTTCTTTCTCCTTATTTATCGAGGGACAGAGTTCCCAAAATTCCTACGAGGTCTGAGCATAGGCTAGGTCTTCCGATCGGGACCTTCACTAAACCAATCCACTGGTTCTTTCATTGAAAATCCGTCATGTACAACTCAAGCACCAGGCACAGGCTTCACCTCCATGTGATCATCGGTTATGATCCCAGGCTAAGCCAAGAGGCACCTTTCACATTTCAAGACTTCGGAAACCGAGAGTTCGAAATGCAAGGGAGTCGAGTTCTTCGACTCTTCAAACCCCGAAACCCAAAATCCTATTCACACTAAGCTGCTTCGGGATTTCACAAGTCGGGATTTCGCGATGTGCGCAGACAAGGGATCTTGCACCTGGGTTTCCTGGGAGCCGAAACTCTGAAGCCCATATATATACATTAAGCTCATTTTGGGGTTTTGCAAGTCGGTATTTCGCGATGTGCACAGACAAGGGGTCTCGCACTGGGTTTCCCGGGAGCCGAAACTCTGAAGCCCATATATACACTAAGCTCATTTCGGGGTTTTGCAAGTCAGGATTTCTCCATGTGTGCAGACAAGGGGTCTCGCACTTGGGTTTCCTGGGAGCCAAAACTCCGAAGCCCATATATATACACTAAGCTCATTTCGGGGTTTCGCAAGTCGGGATTTCGCAATGTGCACAGACAAGGGGTCTCGCACCTGGGTTTCCCAGGAGCCGAAACTCTGAAGCCCAAATATATACACTAAGCTCATTTCGGGGTTTCACAAGTCGGGATTTCGCGATGTGCGCAGACAAGGGGTCTTGCACCTAGGTTTCCCGGGAGCTGAAACTTCGAAGCCCATATATACTTCGTGACAGAGGCAAGGTAAACTCACAGATTTACTACAATGGTAGTCTTTTCAAGGGGCTCACTCCGACTCTGGAAAGCGAGGGAACTTTCCTGAAAAAGGTGCCTTCGGGAGGATAAACCAGGGCATAGCACAAATTCAGTTAGATGGGTCGATCCTCAGGGGAATGGACTCATATCCCGAACTTGCACATTCCATACATTGACCAATTTGTATTTATATTAGTATAAGCATGCATCCATTATTTCCAATCAAAACACAAGGCAACCACTTCTATGCAGAAACTATTTACGAGCGTATAAAAATGAGCATGCGATCAGGACATTCAATTCCAAATGCAAGATATAACACTTATTAGAAATTCCAGACGTGATGCGAATGCTGAGAGGGGTGCTCATTTCCACCCAACCGTAGGCTCATTGACTCCAAACGGATTTACCACTAGCCACCCCCGAGCTAGACCACGATGCTTTGAGACTCAGTCTCCTACTTCCAGCTCATGGAAGTCAAGGACGAAGGTTACTCCCCTTCTCCTCTGCTCATGACTCTCTATATTTTCAGAGTTCCTTTGGTTCTCCTTTCTTTGCCATCCCTGTTGCGCGCGCTTCCCTTTTTTCTACGAGGTTGCGTGTGGCGTGAATTTCCCTATCTGTGGTCAGGTCTGAGAGCTTCTGCGGATGGGCGGTTTGCCCCCATCCCCTCATTTACTCTTGAGGAGCCTCCCCACCAACCATCCTGGCGGGTAATTCATTCCGGGGTCAGAGAGTGAGCTATGGTTTCCGAGCACATACAAACTAGTATCGTTTCGGTTCGGTGGAAGTTAACGCAACCATTCCCGACCCCTTCCACCACCTCTCATCAACCATCATGGTCTCTTTCAGCACATCCCCTCCTAGTAATCATGCGACACATATTCATGATATAATTTACATTCATCAACCTTTTATACAAAGGTCTGTCAAATCAAACATTCATATCTTTGAGTTTGCCATAGTTCTTGGCCAATATAGTTATTTTTACAGGCTAGGGGAAACAGGGTGTTACAATTGAAAAAAAAGATTTTATCTTGGGATATTCTTCAAAAAAAGGATAGGAGGGCCGAGGCCTTTGCTTTTTCTGCAAACAAAGTACTGAAGATAATAGTCATCTTTTCATTCATTGTACCTTCACCAAGTTAATCTTGGGCAGATTAAAATCAAATCTGAAGATAAATTTTTTTTGGCAAGGGACTTCAATTTCTGAGTGTTTTTTTTCATGGACAAAGGACAAATCAGTTTCTCCAACTATTGTTGCCCTTACCTGCTGGTATATTTGGTTAGAGAGAAATAAAGTTATTTTTGAGATTGCATCTCCTTCAATACTTTCAGTGGTCTACAAGACTCTCAGATCTCTGAATAGGCTTCCTTCATCTCAAAAATATTTCCCATTAAGAACTTGCTCGATCACACAACAAGTTGGCACCACTATTGCATGTTTTGATGGGGCTGCACTTTCAGGAGGCAAGCAGTGTGCAGCTTGTGGTGTTATCAAAACATCAAATTCGACTGTATATAGATGGTATTTCAACTGTGGGGAAGAAACCAATACTAAGGCAGAACTTTTGGGAGTCTTTGCTACTCTCACACTTGCTAATATTTTGTCTCTTAAAAATTTATATGTATTGGGGGGCTCAAAGGTAATCATTGAATGGCTAAACAATAGAGGTAGACTACAGGCTATTGTCATTGAAGGATGGAAGCTTAGAACAAAGGATTTAATCAATTTTTTTCAAGAAATTAACTTTCATCATATATTTAGGGAATTTAACAAGGAGGCAAACCAATTATCAAAACAAGCAATCTATGAACTGGAAGGTAGAATATCATATTTCAAGTGGGAAAATGGTGTTGCAGGACCTCTAACACATCTCAACCTTTTTTTATACTTCCCTATAGTCGATTTTTTAACAGGCCTACTATTATTTTTGGACTTCTTTTCCTATGAAATTAGGAAATGGATACTAGTTTGAGTAGATGAACTTTTTTGACTTCTATTATGTTTATTTGCTATCTTTAAGAAGCATATATCTTTGGAGGATTGTAAGGAAGCTATATTTTGGATAGTCTTTCGTGGCTGTTATTGGCTAGTGTGACATGCTTGATCGAATCTTTGTATTGAACTTGAAGATGTAAACAAAATTATACACTAATATAATTTTGAGTGAATTTTCTATTGGAAAAAAAAAAGTGATAAAACTTCAAAGATTAAAAGTTTCAATTTTTTCATATCAATGTTCTAAACATGACAATGTTATTTTTTTGAAGTAAAATGTTTTGATAGTTTTTAATAATAAATTATATAATAATAATAATAATAATAATAATTTATTTTCAAGGTTATTTTTAAATCAGAAACATTAATTGGTGTATAAAAATTTTTGTTTGTAATCTAACAAAGAAAATTTACAAAAATATACATATTCTACCCCTTTAAATTTGAAAACTTAACTTTTAAGAAAACAAAAATATATATTCACTATATCAACATTAAATATCAAAACAACTATTAAATACCTTTTATTGAATTCACAAGCTAAACTTCCAAGCAGGCGAAGTAGTGAACTACTGGATCTCATAAGTGAATTCGAATCATAGTTCCCTGGGGCGGGCACGCATATCTACCATATATCATTCCCTAACTAATGTCCATGAATTCTCGGGATCGATTAACTTTTCTGTTAATAGTTTTCGATAGTTTTTCATCGATGTACCCTTTTCTACATTACACTTTTCGACAATGAAACAACCACACAAGTATTCAAAGTTGGTATGTAATATCATCCTTTGAATTATTAATCATGTGAATTAGAAAAAATGTCAAACTTGCATTTATTGATATCATACGTTATTGTAGAACTAAATCCCTAAGAAAAATAAAGTCAACGAACCATTCAACCATACGCAATTCATAAGACGAGTGTTATAGTACCCACTGCCCGTAGGCTGACACCACGTATGAAGCGAGGCCCATCAAACACCACAACAACTATTCTCCACACAACTTCACATTCACATCCACGTCCACGTTTCACAACTTGTATCCTCACGAATCAAATGTTCACGGTTTAATTGTGGAGCAGGTTAATTTGGAGCAAACATATTTATTTTTCAGGTAAAAAAAAAGGCTTGAATTTGACCAGATTTTCAGGGTAGTTTGAGTTTCAGGGTTTTGTTTCATTTTAGATCAACCCAAATACTCAGAAAATCGATCAAAAATCTGAATTAGCCAAAAATTTGCTTATGCACTACCCAAAAACCTAAAAAAAAAAAATTAACTCCAAAAAGAAAATTGCTCCTAAATTAACCTACTCTTTAATTATTTGACAAATTGAGAATCCCCGTAGTCATCAATCCTTGAATTTCACTTTCACATTAATTGTTTGACAAATTGAGAGTTCCAGTGGTCTGGAATTTCACCTTCACATTAATTGTTTGACAAATTCAGATTTCTAGTGGTCATTAGGCCTGGAATTTCACTTTCACATTAATTGTTTAATTGTTTGACAAATTGAGATTTCCCGTGGTCATCAGACCTGGAATTTCACTTTCACATTAGCGTTAATATCAAAAAAATTTATGACGATTAAATTTTTGTACTAAACATTTTTACCGCACTTCATTTTAATTAATGAAATTTTTAGTGGATGAAGGAAGTTCCATTGGATACAAACTTACTAAGTGATCCGCTTTTTAATTAATGAACTTTTGGATACAAACTTACTAAGTGATCCGTTTTTTAATTAATGAACTTTTTAGTGGATGTAGGAAGTTCCATTGGATAAAAACTAAAAACTTACTAAGTGATCCGCTTTTTATGAACTTTAAACTGCAAGTTGAAAAACTCATAAAAGCTCTGCAAGCAGAAATTTCGATTGTAAATAGAATTTTTTAACAACTCAATTATGCAAAGAGACGAATATCTATTAAAAACTTCTAGATTAATCAGTTTTTTAATTTAAAAATATGCAATGTACTTGAGGGATTTAACCATACAAAAATATTATTGGTCTTGACTAGATTAACACAAATAACTTTAGCCCATGTCATTTTGTGTCGGTTAATCATTAATCATTAAGACACCTGATTAACACATAATAATACAGATTATTCACCTAATTGCTACATATATAGCCCATTGCAAGATAGCAAGAGGCTAGATGTCAAGCGTCTCTATTGGAAATGGATAAAATTAATGATCTTTTAATCTAAAATCTTTCTTAGTGGTCCATTTTTAAAGGCATGTGTTAACCTGTTTATTTTTCACATTTACTTAATCATGTTAAAAAATTACTCTGTGGTCATCTGATTGCCATGTTTAACCACATTTAGGTGATTAACAAACTTACTTGACATTAAATATTTACTTCACCATTAACTTTTTATCTTTTTACAGTGTAAGATTTACATTTTGACCATGTTTGCCCCAGCTATCATATTTGCAGGTTCTCTTCCTCTACCCATTAGCTAGAAAAACGGACAAAGACCAATTGACTAACTTCAATAGGAGGAGGAAAGCTAGAATAATTATATACATCTGCGGTCTGCGCACAAATAGTTTAGGCAACCCCTTAGTTTGCAGGAAATTTTAATTTGTACAGACACTTATCTTTGGAACAATTAGGGTTTTCTTTCACTATTTTGGCGTGAGGGTTACAGGTAAGGTTTACAGTTAGGCATTAAAGTTACAGTTTCCGTTTTCAGAATCTGCTTTCAATTATTATAGCCTTTGGGTGTTTATCAGTGATAAATCATGTGACTTTGCTAGTAATATGTCTTCCAAAATTTGATAGTTTATACAAATACACAAACGTCAAAATTACAATTTCTAATTTAAACTTAACTTCATTTTATATGTTTTGCATTTAAATCTAAGTGTCAAATATGTTCTGAAAATGAAAATGCGTCGTCAAATTTCAGGCCTGGTGGTCATCTTTAACTCTATTGACTTAAGAGGACCAGTTGCAATGTCAACTGTTGACTTTGCAACTGAGCCCTCCAATTTGTTGAATATGCCAACGAATTTCCCAGATTTGGTAGATATGAGCAGATTTAGTGGAGCTTTTTTTGTGGTAGTTTGTTCAACCAAATCTGCGAATTTGATATGAACGCACAAGTTTAGAATTAGTTATGTAACTAATCTAATTCTGTTCATTATTGAATTAAGCCCGTAGAGATATAAAGGGGAATTGAGGAAATGGTGTAAAGAATGAGGAGCGTGAGTGAGTTTAGTATGAGCATGCTATAATCTCCTTGATTCGAATAATAAGACAACCGATACCCATGCTTGGTGGACGTAGCCCAACGTTTGGGTGAACCACATAAATTGTTGTGTTTCTTGTCTGCATTCTTATTGATTGTCTTATGTGATATTTGTGTTTCCGCATTTGCAAATTGCAACGAGTGGTATCAGAGCGGGTTTGAGGAGAAGGAAGTCGAGGGCATCAAATTTTTGGAGGTGCATAGATCTCCAAATTTCTGCAGGTCTCTCCTCTCGAAGGTCGCGGCGGCCACTAGTGCACACTTCACGCACGAGTAAGATTTTCAAATTTCTGTAGCATGGATGCGTCAGGAGGTGCGGCGACTCCACTAGTATTTTTTCGAGATCTCCGCAGTCCAGCCATATGGGAGGTGCGGCGGCCCTTTTGAAGTATGCAGGCCACTCACATCGAGAGGTGCGGGGATACATGGCTTCCTAAAACTCCACAAATAAAAAAAAAATTCGCATGGTAAGAGAAATCATTTTTTTTTTGCGATAAAAGTATGAAAGTTTATGAAAGTTTGACTTTTTTAAAAGGTTCAAGGACTTTGTCGTGAGTGAATGTTTAAAACATTAAAAAAGGGTGGAGGAATAAGGCGGGGTGAATTTTATTAAAAAAAGATTTTTTATTAAAAAGTGAATTCTATTTTCTTTTAATAAAAGGTGAGGAAAAGGAAAGGTTAGTAAAAGGATTTTGTTTTTATTAAATCTTTTATTAAACCTTGTATATTACTCCTCCACATTTTCAAAGGGCCTTGGTTTTTTATAAGTAATGGTGTTTTTTATGTTTCCTCTAATGAAAAAGATGTAGAGTGCTAAGTTTGAAATTGAGAAGTTTAATGGCAAGAACAATTTTGAGATCTGGAAGGTTAAGATGCACGAACTGCTCGTGCAACAAGGCATGGTGAAGGTGCTTTTGGGAAAAGAAAAGGAGCCCGCGTCCATAAAAAACAAAGACTGGGACAAGATGGATGCGAGAGCACTGAGTGCCATACGCCTGTGTTTGGTCGACGATGTATTGTTCGACATTGTCTCGGAGAAGACAACAGTCAGTTTGTGGTTAAATCTGGAAAGCCTATACATGACAAAATCCTTGACAAACATGATCTTCCTGAAAACACAATTGTACAGTTTGCGCATGAAGGAAGGTACGAATATAACTGATCATCTAAATACTTTTAATACTCTCTTAGTTCAGTTGACTAGCATGGGAGTGAAATTCGAATACAAACATAAGGAAATTACATTATTGTGTTATTTTCCCGTGTCATGGGATCATTTTGTTACCTCTATTAGTTTTAGTTCAACATAAAGTATTGAGTTTGATGATATTGTTGGAGCTTTACTGTCTGAGGAACAAGGAATAAATCCAATCTAGAAACCTCTACATCTGAGGCAATGGTGGTCAGAGGCAGACCTAAAGAAAGAGGACATGGTCAAAGGGATTTCTCTCAGTCAAAGCCAAAGGGAAAAAAGAGAAAGCTTAAGTGTTGGTTTTGTGGAAAATCTGGACACCTGAAGAAGGATTGTTGGAAGCGACAACAAGCCTCCAAAGAAGACCCCCCAAAAGAGACGAAGGAAGCAAACACAACTGAAACAGGTTCAACAACAGGTTCAGGTATGGTTGATGAAGTTTTATCAATTAGTATTGGTTCACGTCATGATCAACAGTGGTTATTAGATTCCGGTGCTTCAAACCACATGTGTCTTCATAGACAGTGGTTTATTTACCAGTCTATAGATGATGGAGTAGTTTACATGGGAAATGATATTTCATCTAAAGTTGTGGGAATTGGTAGCATTCGAATTAAGATGTTTGATGGAACTGTTAAAATACTAACTGATGTAAGACATGTACCTGAGCTTAGGAAGAACCTAATCTCTTTGGGAGTCTTAGACACAGGAGGTTACAAGACTATTGTTCAAGGTGGATTTATCACTACTACATATGGGCGGATTATTCCACGAAAATTTTCCACGCATCCACTAGTTTCATCATTTTTTTAAACAGGGCGGGATTTTCGTGGATATTGCCACGAAAGTTCGTCACAATATCGACGAAAAATCTTAATTTAACCTAGTAGGGACTTTCGTCGCTATAGCGATGAACTTTTGTGGCAATAGCGAAGAAAATTTTGCCTATCTCATTGGTCGGTGTTAACGACTAGTTGACTATTTTATCTATATATATGTGACTTTAAGAGACTTTGTGACACAATTGCTATAGTTGAGACACTGTTCTTGGCTTTTGTTTGAGCTGTTTATTTTTTCCGTCACCCACTGGTTGAACAAATCCAATTCTCGATCTACATAGTTCGGATTTTGAACTTGTAAGGTTAGTATGTTATTTTTTATTGATGTACTCATTTAACTTGTAATTTTTTTTTCAAATGTCCAAATTGCATTTAGCTTGTTTTTTCCTTGATAATATATTATAATATGTGTAGTACCATATTTCATGTCTTTGGTTTTTGGATCTAGTTAGTATTTTCTATGGAAAAGGGTAT